>JAAAKG020004708.1:0-21542 GCA_010014905.2 Druon quercuslanigerum | reverse complement strand
AGGTCCTGGGTTCAGATCCCAGCGGAAATAGAGACCTTTTTTTCACAATCTTAAGATTTATCAATATTTTAATAATATTGATATAGACAAGTAGACAAACAAAATAACCATCTAAAATTAATAATTAAACATTTCCTGGCCAATAAACCTAAGATCAAGAATTAAAATATTTCCATTTATATTTTCAAATTTACAAAATTTGATACGCTTTAGATAAAAACTTTGTCGTTATTGAAAGCATAAATGTCAAAATATAAATAATTAATTTTGCAAAACAATTTTTTTTATTTTCCGATAAATCTTTAAAAAAATTAAATTATTGTATTCAAATCGTCATTTCGAATTTTTAAGTCTTTTTCAATATTCTCTTAAAATTCATTTCACTAAATAAAGAATCATTTGAAATTTTCGAGAAATCTTACAAAAAATTTCTTATTTTCTTGAAATATTTTGTTATTTTCTAACTATTTGAAATGATTCAAAGTTTTCCTAAAATTATTTAAAACCCTAAAAAGGAAAAAAGCTTCCATAAAATCTTCCTTATTTTTCGGCAATTTTAGAAATTTTTTGAAATTTTTGTATATATTTTTTTTAAATTAAATTTTTCCTTAATTGTCTACCAATCATTCACTATTCAAATTTTCTCTTTTAGAAATAAACTAAATTTTACTATTTTTTAATTCTCTTGAAATAAATATTTTTACACATGCCCTTCAAATTAATGTTTAAAAATAAAAAACAATGTTAATTCCCAGAGTCATCTTAACAATTTTTTTATGATTTTCAAACCTTTCTAAGCCGTTAAAAACCTTCGAAATTTGATCCTGAGAAATTCAAAAATATACTTTTTTCTAACAATTCAGCTATTTAAAAAAACTGATTTTTTGTATTATTTTGGAACCCATCCAAATTCTTAAAAAGCTTTTTTTTCAAATTCTTCAAAAATCTAAATTTTGTTTGAAATTTTTTCAAAACTCAAATTATTTTATAAAATTTTCAAAACTTCCAAATATCTTTTGAAATAAATAATTTTTTTTAATTGTTTAAAATTCTGAAAGTAAAATAAATTGCTTTAAAATCTTCCTGATTATTTTTCTGCAAATTAGAATTTCGAATTGAATTGAAAATTATTTTTTGATTTTTTTTAAAGCTTCTAAACGTAACGAATATCTTTTGAAATTACTCTAATACTCCTAACTTTTTTTTTAATTCTGAAAAATAAAAAAAATTTCCTTAAAATCTTCCAGATAATTTTTTGAAAATATTTTGAAATATTCTCTTCGAATTAATTTAACTCGACGTTTTCCTAAACTTTCTTTTTAATTCTGTAAAATAAAAAAAATTGCCTTACAATCTTGCAGATTATTTTTTGAGAAACAAACCTTCTAAAGTTTTGAAATAATTCTATATTTTCCGAAAATTATTTAAAACCCTGCAAAATTAAAAAAAAATGACCTAAAATATACCAGATCCTTTTTTGCCTATTTGGATCCTTTTGAAATGTTTTAAGATGTTTTCCAATATTATTTTTAAATATTTTTTCGAAGTTTCAGAATAATTGAAATCTTTGGAAGTCTCAATTTTGAAATTTTCTCAATTCTTTTGAAACTTTTCAAAATGGTTAAAAAGCATCTTTTTCAAAATCTTCAAAAGTGTACATTTTTTCTGAAATTCATTTAAATTTTCTACAAATTTCAATTATTTTCTAATATTTTCAAAACTTTTCAATATTTTTAAAACTTACTGAAATTTTTTTTTAAATTCTTGTATCTTGCAAAAATGAAAATTTTGGCTTTAAACTTTTCTACCTTCTTTATCAAAAGTTGAGAAAATGAGGAAAGTTTTAAAAAATTTTCAAGTTTCTCTTAAAATTGATTTTTCAAAATCAAAAAGTACCTGAATATTTTGAAAACTTCTGTTACGTATCTTTTAAAATAATTTAAAGTTCACCTACATTTTCGTAACTGTGCAAAGTTAAGAAAATTGCCTTAAACCCAAACAGATTATTTTTCAGGAATTATGGAATTTTTTTTTTGAAATTAAAAAAAATATTCTTTTGAATAAAAAACTCAGAAGTTTTGCCTTTATTACCAACGAATTATTTACAAAAAAATGTTCTCTTTTCAAAATAAATTTGTAGAATTCAAATTCGTAGTTTTCAAATTGTGATTTATAAAATGTGAAGAATATCCTAATTTTTTACCCATTTAATTATTTTTAAATTCTGAGTTCTGAGTTTAATTGTAAATAATTCGTAGATAATAAAAGCAAAACTTCTGTTTTTTTTATTCAAAAGAATTTTTTTTTATTTCAAAAAATTTCCATAATTCCTGAAAAATAGTCTGTTTGGGTTTAAGGCAATTTTTTTAACTTTGCACAATTTAGAAAAATGTAGGTGAACTTTAAATTATTTTAAAAGATACGTAGCAGAAGTTTTCAGCCTTCAGAAGATTAAAAAAAAATTAAAGCAAAATGTAGGTTTTTAAGGATTTCGAAAAAAACGAAAGTTTTTAAGATTTTCGAAAGATTTTACTTACAGTTTCCTGGAAAAATTTTCAGGTAATTTTTGATTTTAAAAAAATAATTCTAAGAGAAAATCGAAAAATATTTTTAAACTCTTCTGAATTTCTAAACTTTTGACAAAGAAGGTGGAAAATTTTGAAGCCAAAATTTTCATTGTTGCAAGATTAAAGAAAATTTCAAAATTGAGACTTCCAAAGATTTCAAATATTCTGAAACTTCGAAAAAAATATTTAAAAATAATATTGGAAAATATCTCAAAATATTTCAAAAGTATCAAAATAGGCAAAAAAGGATCTGGAACATTGTAGGCCATTATTTTTTAACTTTGCAGTGTTTTAAATAATTTTCGGAAAATCTAGAATTATTTCAAAATTTTAGAAATTTTGTTTCTTAAAAAATAGTCTGGAAGATTTTAAGGCCATTTTTTTAATTTACATAGTTAAAAAGAATGTTTTGGAAAACGTCGTTATTTTTAAAAATATTTGGAAGGTTTGGGGAAGCTTTGATGATTTGACAATTTTTTATCTCAAGCGTAAAAAATTAAGCAATCAGAATTTAAAAATAATTAAATAGGTACAAAATTAGGATATCCTTGAAATGTGAATGAATCGTTGACAATGAAGGCAAAACTTCTATTTTTATTTCTGTTATTTCATTCTAAATAATATTAAAATCAATTTCAAAACATTTCAAAAGACTTCGAAAATTGCTGAAAAATGTTGAATTTTGCAGAATTTGGAAGATTTTACGCCAATTTTTTTTCTTTCTTATTTTACAGGATTTTAAATAATTTTAGGAAAACATTGAATTATTTCAAAAGGAAGTTTTAAGTTTTAGAAATTGTGAAAAGAATCTAAAATAATTTAAATCTTGAGAAAATGTCAAACCAAGTATAGATTTTTGAAGATCTTGAAGAAAAATAAATTGCTTAAGATGTTCGAAACATTTCAAGAGAATAACAAATGTTTCTTAAGATTTCTGGGAAAATTTCAAATGATTATTTATTTTGAAAAATGAATTTTAAGAGAATATTAAAATGGATTTCAAAATTTTCAAAAAAGAATTTTAAGAAATATTTGGAAGGTTTCTAAAGCTTTGATATATTTACAATTTTTTATCTCAAGCGTATGAAATTAAATAATAAGAATTTAAAAATAATTAAATAGGTAAAAAATTAGGATGTTCTTAGAATTTTTTAAGAACAATTTCAAAATGATGGAATTCACGTCTAAAGTTTATTTCTAAAAGAAAAAATTTTAATAGTGAATGATTTGTAGATAATTAAGGAAAAATATTATTTTTAAAGAAAATTGACGAAAAATTCTAAAATTGCCGAAAAAAATAAAGAATATTTTATGGAAATTTCTTTTCTTTTTAGGGTATCAAATAATTTTAGGAAAACTTTGAATCATTTCAAAAGGTTACAAAATTATTTAAATTTTGAGAAAATCTCGAAAAATTTAAAAAAACTAAATGTAAATTGAGAAAGATTTTTAGGAAATTTTTTTTTAAGAATTTCAAAATATTTCAAAAAAATAAGTAATTGGTCTTAAGATTCCTTGGAAAATTTAAACTGATTCTTTATTTAGTGAAATGAATTTTAAGAGAATATTGAAAAAAACTGTTAAAAATTTGAAATAAAGATTATAATATAATAATTTAATTTTTTTAAAGACTTCTCGAAAAAAAAATTGATTTGCAAAGTTAATTTGAAGAGAATATTTAAAAAGATTTTCAAAAAATTATCTGGAAGAGTTTAAGGAAAAATAATCGGGAAGATTTTAAAGCAATTTATTTTACTTTCAGGATTTTAAATAATTAAAAAAAATGATTTATTTCAAAAGATATTTGGAAGTTTTGAAAAGTTTAAAAAATAATTTGAGTTTTGAGAAAATTTTACACAAAATTTAGATTTTGAAGAATTTAAAAAAATAAGCATTTTAATAATTTGGAAAGGTTACAAAATAATACGAAAAACCAGTTGTTTTAAATGATTAATTATTCAATAAAAAGTATATTTTTGAATGTCTCAAGCTCAAATTTCGAAAGTCATAAAAAAATTTGTTAAGATGTCTCGAAAAATTAAAATTTTTTTTTTTTTTTGAAACATTAATTTGAAGAGAATGTGTAGAAATATTTATTTCAAGAGAATTAAGAAATAGTCTTAAGATTCATAGGAAAATTTGAAATGACTTTTATGTAGATTAATAAATTTAAACAGAAAATTGAAAAAGGATCCAAAACATTTCCAATAATTTCGTAAACTATTAAAAAATTCCAATTGGTTAAAAAAATGTCTATACAAAATGTTACAGCTTTTAAAGAATTTTGAAAGGTTTTCAAAATATTTTCCTAAGATATCTAGTAAAATTAAAATGATTTTTTATTTTGAAAAATTAGTTTTCTGCGAATTTTTTTTTAACATTTCCAAAACTATCACACTTTTGAAGAAGTTCTTAAAAATGTTAGGAAAAATTCGAATAATTTTAAAGATTAAAAAATAATAACGAGGGTATGATCAAATTGAAAAGAAAATGTCAATTGTTGATATTTTCTAAAGAAGTTGGAAATTTTCAAAGCATTTTTTAAAGGATAATTTTCAAAATATTGACAATAATTTCAAAACGTGTCAAATTACTAATTGCATTATTTTTGCAAGAAAAATACTTGTGTTTTAAAACTGAATTTTATCTATCGAATAGTTGTTGCGTGAGCAAAAAAAAAAAACAAGAAAAATATTATCAAATGCTTATCATAAATGGAGGGTTGCGTCATAATGACACCAGTGCAATTACTTATCGACTTTGAAAGTGTCGGACGTTGGAATCATACATGGAATAAACTAGAAGATATTAAATTCGAGATTGTGCACGAGTACTCATTAGGGAAAGAAAGTAGCGGAAAGTAAAGGACATGTCCTTAATTCCCTCGTCCGATGCGGCGATCGGAGATTGAACACTGCCTAATCAAATTGTTATGCAGGTCACTACTTTAGAAGCAAAGTGGCACTTTTTCCCTTGTTATTATGTACTCCTTACTGGCATATTTTCCGAGGCATAAAAGTTGAAAGTTTGCAAACGCACAATCTTGTTAGAAAATCTCAAACACATTTTTTCCCCATTAACCATTTTTAATTTATTACTGAGGCCTAACAAATTAAAAAGCCATCTATCAAATTCTCGGAAAATTACTGCTTTTTCCAGGTATCTCAAGAAGTTTCTAGGTATAATTTTTTCATTGTAAAGATCCATTCAAGTATTTTGAATTTTTAAAAACAATCGACTCGGAATAATTAAAAAATAATTTTTTTTTTAAGAAAAACGATTTTTCAACCAAATATATTAAATGTTTAAATTTTCATTTCAATAATTTAATTTTTAAAAACAAAAAACGACTTTTTAACAAAACGAACAATTTTCAAAGAAAATGATGAATTTTGAACTAAAATGGTTGAAACTTTTTAAAAAAATTTTAAATTCGAAATGAAGATTAGAATGCAATAATTTAATTTTTTTAAAGTATTCTCGGAAAATAAAAAAAAATTGTTTTGCAAAATTAATTTGAAGAGAATATTTAAAAAGATTTTCAAAAAAATATCTGGAAGTTTTAAGGACATTTTTTTTTTTTTGCAGAAAAAAATTAGGAGGATTCGAGGCATTGCAAAAGATATTTGAAACGTTTAGAAGCTTTAAAATATTCAAAAAATAAAATTCAATTCAATTCAAAATTCAAATTTGCCGCAAAATAATCTTTAAAGCAATTAATTTTACTTTCAGGATTTTAAATAATTAAAAAAAAATATTTATTTCAAAAGATATTTGGAAGTTTTGAAAAGTTTATACAATAATTTGTTTTGAGAAAATTTTAATTTTTTAAAAATTAACCATTCTTAATTTATTACGGAGGTCTAACAAATTAAAAAGCCATCGATCAAATTCCCGGAAAATTAAAACTTTTTCCAGGTATCTCAAGACGTTTATAGGTTTAATTTTTTTATTTTTGTTTGTAAAGAGCCATTCAAGTATGTTGCATTTTCAAAAACAATCGACTCGGAAATATTAAAAAATAATTTTTCTACAAGAAAAACGATTTTTCCACCAAATATATTAACTTTCGTCCGAATAGTTAAATTTTGAACTAAAAAATATCAATTTTTAGCCAAAAATAAAATGTTTAAATTTTCATTTAAAAAATTTAATTTTTAAAAACAAAAAACGACTTTTTAACAAAAGGATAAAATTTTCAAACAAAATGATGATTTTTTAACGAAAACGGCTCCTTTTTAAAATATTTTAAAAATTCGAAATGAAGATTAGAATATAATAATTTAATTTTTTTAAAGTCTTTTCGAAAAATTAAAAAAAAATTGTTTTGCAAAATTAATTTGAAGAGAATATTTAAAAAGATTTTCAAAAAATTATCCGGAAGATTTTAAGGATTTTTTTCTTTAATTTTGCAGAAAAAAAATTAAGAGGATTCGAGTCATTTCCAAAGATATTTGGAACGTTCAAAAGCTTTAAAAATATTTAAAAAAATAAAATTCAATTCAATTCAAAATTAAAATTTGCCGAAAAATAACGGGGAAGATTTTAAAGCAATTTATTTTACTTTCAGGATTTTAAATAATTAAAAAAAAATTAATTATTTCAAAAGATAGTTGAAAGTTTTGAAAAGTTTAAACAATAATTTGTTTTGAGAAAATTTTAATTTTTTAAAAATTAACCATTCTTAATTTAATACTGAGGTCTAAGAAATTAAAAAGCCATCGATCAAATTCCCGAAAAATTAAAACTTTTTCCATGTATCTCAAGACGTTTATAGGTTTAATTTTTTTTTTTTGTAAAGAGCCATTCAAGTATTTCGCATTTTCAAAAACAATCGACTCGGAAATATTAAAAAATAATTTTTCTACAAGAAAAACGATTTTTCCACCAAATATATTAACTTTCGTCCAAATAGTTAAATTTTGAACTAAAAAATATCAAATTTCAGCCAAAAATAAAATGTTTAACTTTTCATTTCAATAATTTAATTTTTTTAAACAAAAAACGACTTCTTAACAAAACGATAAAATTTTTAAACAACATGATGATTTTTTAACGAAAATGGCTGCAATTTAAAATATTTTAAAAATTCGAAATGAAGATTAGAATATAATAATTTAATATTTTAAAAGATTTTTTGGAAAATAAAGAAAAATTGTTTTGCGAAATTAATTTGAAGAGAATATTTAAAAAGATTTTCAAAAAATTATCTGGAAGATTTTAAGGACATTTTTTTTAAATTTTGCAGAATTAAAAAAAAATTGAGGATTCGAGTCATTTCAAAAGATATTCGGAACGTTTAGAAGCTTTGAAAATATTCAAAAAATGAATTTAATTTGCCGAAAAACAACCGGGAAGATTTCGCATTTTTAAAAACAATCAATTTTGAAATATTAAAAAATAATTTTTCTACAAGAAAAATAATTTTTCAACCAAATCTATTAACTTTCGTTCAAATAGTTGAATTTTAAATTAAAAAGTATAAATTTTCAGCAAAAAATAAAATGTTTAAATGTTCATTTCAAAAATTTAATTTTTAAAAACAAAAAGCGACTTTTTAACAAAACGATTAAATATTCAAAGAATAATGATAAATTTTGAACTACAATGGTTGAAATTTAATTTTAAAAAAAGATTAATAATTAATTAATTTTAAGAAAAGTAAAAATTAAATTTTAACAAAATAGTTAAAATTTCAACCAGAGATCAATTTTCAATTAAAATTATTAATCTTTAACCAAAATAATGGGTTTTAATAAGAGATTTTAACTTTCATCCAAGTAGTTGAATTTTCAGTCAAAGAATTTGTAATAAAATACATGAATTTCCAAAAATAAATAAAGTTCATTTTTAAGAATAGTTAAATTTAAAGAAAAATGTTAACGAAGATATGGAATAGAAATAGTTCAATTTTCAATTTAAAAATTAAATTTCACCCAAAAAAAAAAAGAATTTTCAACAAAATAGTTAAATTTTCAGACAAAAAATTAATTTTCACCACAAAAAAAATAACAAAATTTTCAGTTTAAATGTAAACTAAAATGATCAAGCTTTAACTGGAATAGCGCGATTTTCAACGAAAAATGGTGACTTTTCAACCAAGAAAATAAATTATCCAAAAAAAGAGGTGGATTTTTTAACAAATTATATGTATTTTTATAATTAAAGAATTCAACTTGGAATTAAAAAGAATTTTTTTTTTAAAATAGTTAAATTTTGAACAACAAAAAATCCACTTTCAACCAAAAAATGGAATAATTAAAATTCCAGTAAAAAAAATCACCAACAAAACAAAGTTTCAATAAAAGAGTTAAATTTCCAAACAATTTTCAACTAAAATGATAAATCTTCAACATGAAGAGTTCAATTTTCAAAATTTTAATTTAAAAAAAAACCTTTTTTAACCAAATATGTAGTTAAACTTTCGAAAGGAATAGTTCAAGTTTCTGTACAAAAAATTAATTTTTAACACCAAAAAAACAACAACAAAAGAACAATTATGAACAAAGTAGTTCAATTTTTAACCAAAACAGATGAATCCTCAATTAAAATTATAAATATTTAATTATAATAGTTAAATTTTCAAATAAAATGATGAATTTTCGACTAAAATTATGAATCTTCAATTATTCAAGGCAAACATTGAATTTCAAACAAAAGATATGCATGAATTTCCAACTAAAAATATATTTTTTCAAAAATATTCAACAGGAATAATTAAATTTGCATTTAAAAGAATTCAATCTAAGCAAAAAAAAACGAATTTTTAACAAAACAGTTAAAGTTTTAATAACAAAAGCAAAGTTTTCATTTAAAAAAAAATTAATTTTCAGCAAAATAGTTAAATTTTTAACCAGCAGTAATAAATTTTTAATTAAAATGATGAGTTTTTAACCAAAACAATTAATATTTAAAACAACAGTTTAACTTTCAACCAGGTAGTTTCATTTTCATCCGCAAAAATTAATTCTCAACAAAAAATGTAATAGTTGATATTTCAACCAAAAAAGCTTTTAATTTTGAAACCAAAACAATTAAATTTACAGTAAAAAAAATTAATTTTCAACGAAAAAACAAATTAAAGAAAATTTAAATCTTTTATAAATGAAGAAACATTATTACTTAATTTTAAATAACGAATTGAAATAAATTTAAGCACGTTACCGAAAAAATTCGCAGACATTTCCAGGTGAGTAGAAACTCCTCTTCTAAAGTAATTTTTATGATAAACACGAGAAAGAATAGTAAACTTAGTATAGGATATTAATCTCGATCTCCTTCAATCATTATTATCATTTTTTTAAGTAGGAACTTCCGACAAACGGTCGTTGAATAATAACGAACTCTGTCCTTGGTGAACGCATTAACTTTGAAATATTAGGTATAGATAACGACGTATTTTTTACTATAAATAATAAACGTTAATTTACGCCAAATTACGGCAAACTTTACTAGTTTTTCTACTTTACCGTTAAAACTTCAATTTAAAAAAAGAACATTTTCTTTTTCTCGCTTTTTAATTATTTCATATTAATAATTAGAAAGGATGTCGACTCAAATTATGGGAAAAAATTCCCTGCCACTTCAAGGTTTCTTTCATAGCATGAAAGCCATTCAAATATTTCGCATATTTTAAAACATTTGACTAGAAATATGTATACAGAATCGCGAGTTACTATAAATAATTTTTTTCAGTTTCTAGGAATTCAATTAATATTACAAGATAATTTCAAATATTTTAGAACAATCGACTAATTAAATAATTAAATAAAAATAAAAACATATTCATTTATTGAATTTGTCTCGAAAGTTAATTAAGTTAAATAATAATTCAAACAAATTTTTCTTTTATCTTAACATTCATAAAACTCAGTGGATATTATGGTGAAATTATTTTGGGTGCTATGTTAAATTCTATTAAATCCAAAAAAGGAATATTTAAACTTTTAATTTAAAAAATCAATTTTTCACAAAAAAAAAGAATTCTCTACAAAATATTCGAATTTTCAAATAGAATGATGTAATATTCAATTAAAATAATTACTTTTTCAACTCAAATGATGAATCTTCAACGGAAGTAGTTAAATTTTCAACTAAAATGAGAAATCTGTAACTAGAAAAAAATGACTTTTAAACCAAATACATAAATGTTCAAAAAAGTAGTTAAATTTACAACTAAAAAATATAAATTTTCAACCAAATTGTTGAATTTGTAACTAAACAAGATAAATTGTCAAACGAAAAATTGAAGTTAAAATTTCATTTAAAAAAATTATGCTTGATCAAAGAGATAATTTTTTAACTAAAATAATGAAACATAAAACAAGAATTGTTAAATTTTCAGTTAAAAAAATAAATTTTTCTCTGCAAAAACAAAGATTAAACCGTAGTGATGAATTATTAAATGAAATGATAAATATTCCACTGTATTGGATGAATTTAAAATGAAGAAAACGAATTCTTAATAAAAGAGTTAAACCTTCAACAAATTAGTCTTATTTCAATCAAAAAGATTAATTTAAAAATTATGAAACTAAAAAAGATCAATTTTCAATGGAAAATGGAATAATTAACTTTCTCGTTAAAAAAATTAATTTTTAACTAAAAAAGACAAATTTTTAACAAAAGACATGGATTTTTCTTCAAAAATTTGAATTTTCATCTTAAATTTCGAACTATAAAAGCTCCATTTTGAAACAAAAAAGGAATAGTTAAACTTTCAATTTAAAAAATTAATTTTTCACAAAAAAAAACGAATTTTCTACAAAATATTTGAAATTTCAAATAGAATGATAAAATATTCAATTAAAATAATTACATTTTCAGATAAAAATAATAATTTTCAACAAAAAAAAAATCACTTTAAAACAAATTGTTACATTTTACAACGAAGTGATGAATTTTTCAACTAAAATTATGGATCTTCAAAGGAAGTAGTTAAATTTTTAACTAAAAAAGACAAATTTTTAAACAAAAAGATGAAATTTGTAACCAAGCAGATTAATTTCTCGAAGAAAATAAAGAATTTTCCACTAAAAAAGATAATTTTTTAACCAAAAATTGAAGTCAAATTTTGCTCAAAAATATAACGCTTAGCCAAAAAGATGAATTTAAAAATATTATGAACCTAACAAAGATCAATTTTCAATGGAAAATGGAATAATCAAATTTCACGTTAAAAAAATGAATTTTTAACTAAAAAATACAATTTTTCAACCAGAAAGATGAATTTTCTTACCAAGCAGATTAATTTCTCGAAGAAAATAAAGAATTTTCCACTAAAAAAAGACAATTTGTTAACCAAAAATTGAGATGTTCAAATAAGAATAATTAATTAATTTCATAAAAAAGTTAATCATATCAATATAACAATACTTTTACAAATAAATAATCATTGCTATTCTTTATATTCCAATTTTTTTAATGAAGCATGCTCTCGAAACAAATTTTCTACTTAAAAAAAATGCCATTGTTCTGAAATAGATAATTTTTGCTGACTTCCCAAATTTCGAAGTCACCTTGCCAACAAAAGAATAGAGAGATGGCAGATAAAAAGAGCTTCTAGACCATATTTAAGGAGAGGGAACTCTTAGCACTTATATTTATTAAATTCAAGTTTAAAATATTTAAAACTATTGTCCATTATGCTTCAAAATATTTCAAGAGTGAATAAAATCTTGAGGGAAATAAAAGTTAAATTCAAATTCATTTTTAAATAAAATAATTCTATTACTACGAATTATTCCACATTTATAAATAGTGTAAAACGTTTTCTAGAAACTTGGATTGCCTGATTTGTATTTATTCCTTGAATATTTTTTAGTTATAATATTTATGCAAAAAACATAATTATTGTATTACTTCCGCAGACAATTGCTATCATAATGATTCAATTTTAAAATTAGTTTAAATTTTTTTAAATTTGAATCAATTAAAATTTTAAAGTAATTAATCAACTTAAACCGAATGTTAAGAAAGTTTAATTTTAACTACGTCTTGAATTCAGTACGGGGACTTAAAATAGATGGCAACTGTGGTATTCGAATCCAAATTCAGATGCAAGTCTAAATTTCATTGTTACCATGATCAAAGATTAAAAACTATCATTATAATTAAATTAATTAGGTTACCCTTATTGTGAAGCTTAAAAAGTAGAAGTTCTTTTAGTGAAAGAAACTCACTGGAATTTTTCCAAGTTAAATAAATTTGTAACCAAAAAAAAACGAATATTAAAATAATAGTTATTAAAAAAAAATCAACCAAAAGTCGAACTTTCAAGCTAAAGAGACGAATTTTCAACAAAATAGTGGAATTTTCAAGCATATATACACATTTTTAAAAAGACAGTTGAATTTTTAACAATAAAGATTATTTTTTACCAAATAAGATGAATTTTTAACCATATGGTCTAATGTAGAAACAAACAAAACTTATATTTTAACCAAAAGCATTTTTAACTAAATATAATTGAACTTTCAACCAAGAGAGATGCATTTTTTAAACAAACAGAATTTTCAACAAAAGAGTAACGTTTTCAGCTTGAAAATTTGATAGGTTCATTTTTTAAAATCCAGTTGAATTATCAACAAAAAAGTTCATTTCAGAAGTTTTAGCGAAATAGTTCAAGTTTAATTTAAAAAAGGCGAATTTTTCGAATACAGCTGAATTTCCAACAAAATAGTTCATTTAAGACAAAAAAAATAGGAATTTTTTATAATTAATTTTAATTTCAAATTCGATTTTTAACTTAAAAGTACATTTTTTTAGGAGACATTTGAATTTTCAACCTGAAAAGTTTAATTTTCAGCAAATAAACATAATGAATAAAAATGAACATTTTCAACCAAATAGCCTAAGTTTTACAACAATAAAAAAATACTTTTAAGCCCATATCAATTTTTAACAAGTGTTGAATTTTCAACAAATAGTGGAATTTTGAGCCAAATAGTTGAATTTTCAAGCCAAAAAGGAAACCATTTCAGAAGACAGTTGATTTTTCAAACTAAAAAGTCAATATACGACAAAAAGGATCAATTTTAACAAAATAATTGAATTTTCAACCAAATATTGAATTTTCAGTTCAAAAGGATGAATGGTTCAAAAGACACTTGAATTTTCAACAATAAACGATCATTTTCAACAAAAGAAGATGAATTTTTGCCTAAAAATCAAGTTTTAACCAAAAAATTAATTACCAAAAAAGATGGATTTTAAATGCAAAAGGCTACATTTTCTATCTTTTTCAATTCAAACAAGCGTCTTCTTTTTAGCTCGTAAAGTGATAAAAGACAATAAGCATAATCCCCAGTGATTGTACTAGTCACCAAAATAATTAAATAATGAGTCAAGAGATACCAGAGATTTGTATTTATTTATATTTAAGAAAATCGTGCTCAAAATATTCCAATCAAAACTTGCCATCAGATATATTTAAAATTGCTGATATTTATTCTACCTTCGATTCGGAATCACAAAAAAAAATTTGTTTAATTTAATAAAAGCGATCTTACAAAAATCCAGTCATAAATAAAACATATTTTGGAAAAATCCAAACAAATCTGACATGAATGATCAATTATCAATCCAAAAGGACCTAAAATTCGAGAAAAAAAAAACATTTTTAACAGAATAGTAAAATTTAACATTTTTAAATCCAAAAATATGAAATTTTGAAAAAAGTTAATTTTAAACAAAAAAAAATGATTTTTCAAACAACTATATTTGAATTTTTAACACAAGAAAAAAGTTAATTTTTACAAAAACATGAATTTGCAACCCAAAAGACGAATTTTCAGAAAAATCACATGAATTCTAAACTAAAAAAGATCAATTTGTCAACCAAAGTTGAAGACACTTAAATTTTTTAGTTAAAAAAAATAGATGGCCATCAAGAAGAAGAATTTTCAAGCAAAACAAAATCCAGTTTAAAAAAAATAGATACATTTTTATTGAAAGTGACGATTTTTCAACTAAAATTATGAATCTTTATCTGGAGTAGTTTTATTATAAATCAAAAAGGTGAATTATCAATCAAAAATGAAATATTTACATTTTCAGGATCATTTTTTAAGCAAAAATTGAAGAACTGACGTTTAAAAAAATTAATGTTGACTAAGAGATGAATTTGAAAATAGAATGATAAAATATTCAATTGTAAGATACATTTACAGTTTAAAAAATAATAATTTTCAACAAAAAGAAAAATATTTTACAGAATAGCTAATATTTTAAAGAAAATGATTAATCTTCGATAGAAATAGTTCAACTTTTGAAACAAAAAGATAAATTCTTAACTGAAATGGTGAATCTTTAAGTAGAATAGTTTAATTTTGGAAAAAAAAGATCATTTTTCCACCGAGATGACGAATTTTTAACTAAAAAATATATATTTTCAACCAAAATTAAATTTTCAATTGAAAAAAAAATTAATTTTCAACCAAGCTGAAAAATTTTCAAATAAAATTATGAATCTTTAACAAGAATATTTTAGTTTTAAAGCAAAAGAATTAATTTTCAATTAAATTGATGAATGTTTCAGTGAAATATTTGAATTTTTAACCAAAAAGTTGAAATTTCAACAAGAAGATTAATCTTCACTAAAATACATGAATTTTTAAATAAAAAAGACAAATATTCAACCAAAGTTGAACAGTTAAATTGTCAGTTAAAAAATATAATATTATTATTGAAAATATGAATATAATATAATCAAAATTTAAAAAAAAACATGTATTAGAAAAAAAATAAAATCAACCAGAAATGAATTTTAAACTAAAATTATAAATCTTCAACTGGAATAGTTAAATTTTAAATAAAAAAGATGAAATTTTAACCAAGAAGTTTAATTTTTACGAAGACGAATTTTTAATAAAATACAACAATTTTCAACTGAAATAGATAAATTGTTAACCATAAATAAAATATTTACATTTTCGGTTAAAAAAATTGTATATTCTACCAAAAAGACCAATTTGCAACTGAAGGATGTTTCATTTAACAAAAAATTTTAACCAAACTGTGAATTTTCAAGCCAAAAAGGCAAGTTTTTTACAAAATAATTGAATTTTTATTCAAAGATTATTTTTCAACAAAACAGTTACATTTTCAATGAAAAAATTATTAAATATTTAAAATTTAAAGAAAATAATTAAACTTTCAGCCAAAAGAAATGAATACTGAACCAAATATATAATATCAAACTTGTCAAATTTCTAGAAAAACCCAAACGCACCTCAAATCCTTGCACAGAAAATAACACACAGTTTGCATTAATATGAAAAACATCAGAAAAATGCAATTCAAAGATTGAAAATGTTAATGGATTCGAAAGGCACAGAAGATAAGCTTTTTGTCTTAAAGTGAGAGCCGGCAAACTAAACAGAGTGACTAATTTTCTCAGAACTGAAGACACTTACAGCACAAAACGTTTCGAGGGATTTGAGCCTTTTCGAATACCTAGAATTATTATTAAAAAATTGTAAAACAATGGATAATAAAAATTTACTCCATAAAGAATCGACTTTTTAGTTTTCCTTCAAATAATTACGTCAGCAAAGTTTCAAAAACACAGAAAACCGAAAGGTAGCCTAACCTATAAATTTGACGTTTTCTTTCGTCAGAGACGAGGCTAACTTCGTAAATTTTCTACCTAATAAACCAGAAGTTCCCTCACTTTTCCCGCGATACAGAAAAAGAACTTCTTCCAGAAAACACTTTTTCGTTCTAAATTAACGTTAATTTTTATTCTGATAGCAAACTTACGTCTCAGTGATCACAGGTGCGATTTTGAGAACTGTGGCGAGAAAAGTCTGATCCTTGCAGACCAAGGCTGGTTTTTGCGGTGCACTGTTGACATTTAGAATCCTGAAAAGGATGCAGAGGATAACAGCGAAAAGAGCGAGTAAAGCTGTTGACATCTTGCCAGGCTAGCCTATTTTCTTGACAGCTGGGTATTTTCAATTTCCGGACAGACACTGACACTGACACTTGGACTCCCGAGTTTCTCGAGATTTCTGGAGAAAATTGCTCCTGAAATCTGCTGGTCGTGTTAAACACGCCGGCAAAGCACAGGGTGCGGTGCACGCCTTTTGACGTGGATTTTCCTTCTCCAAAGCAGAATCGGAAGCAGTCGACAGAAAATTCATAAACCCCCTATGTCCCACAGTCCCCGCACTCGCGACCGCGAGGCGATCTACTTTTTTACACTTTTAACGGCCACACGAAAACGGCTCGGGGTTCCTGTGATGATCCTTCTTTTTTGTGACTTTTTCAGGTTGAAAGGTAGATTTTGTAGCGTCGAGTGCGAACTGTTTTGCGTTCTCCGGTTCTCCACGATCGAAACTTGGCTTTGGACTCCATCCGCATTGGTTGCGCGCTCGAATCGGAATGAGTCAATTTTAGTCTGCTGCTGGTCAATGATTCGGAATGGCGCGACCGGCGCGACGCCTGGAAAAAAAATCATTTTTACTTGCTAGGTTTTTTCCACGGATTTTTCCACAAGTACAGATAATTCGCCACTACTATTGAAACTCTTCTTTTTTTTTTCTTTTTTTAACTGCAAATTTAACTATATTTTCATTTTTGGTTAAAATTCGTTTTTTTTTAGTTTAAAGGTTTTAAAAATTAGTTTTTGTTTTGTACAAAATTCATTTTTTTTAAATTGGTCTTCTAGTTGAACATTTTTTAATTAGTTTTGTTTAAAATTAATTTCTTTTGATGAAATATGTTTTTTTTTTGTTGAAAATTAAAAAACAATTATAGTTCCTAAGTATTTAATTTTCGGTTGACAATTTATCTTTTGTAGTTGAAAATTCATGTAATTTTGTTCAAAAATTATCTTATTAGTTTTTTAATTGAAAATTTAACTAATCCATTTTTAGGTGAAAATCGATTTTTTTAGTTGAAATTTTTTAAAAATTATTTGTTTTTTTTATTAAATTTTTTAGATTGATTAGCTTTTTGTCTAAAATTCTTTGTCTAAAATCTTTTTAGTTTAAAATTCAACTATTTTAGTTGAAGATTATTCATTTTAGTTGGAAAAAAGTTTAAACAGTTCTTTTTCCATTAAAATAATTTATTTAGATCAAAATTAATTTTTTTAACTAAAATTTTACATAAGGATTCAATTTATAGTCAAAAATGTATATATTTTAGTAGAAAAGTCGTCTTTTTTTTGGTAAAAAATTTATCTTCTTGGTTGAAAATTAATTTTTGTTGTTTGTAAATTAATCTTTCTGGTTTAAAATTCTACTATTCTAGTTAAAGATTTATCATTTAAGCTTAAAATTCATCAGTTTGGTTGTAAATTATTGTTTTAACTGAAAATTAAATTATTCCATTTTTAGTGAGAAAAGTGATCTTTTTTAGTTAAAAATTCAACTATTGAAAAAAAGTTTATTTTTTAGTTGAAAATTCATCTTTTTAATAGGAAATAAAAATATTCCAGTTAAATATTTATTATTTTAGTAGAAAATTCATTTTGTTGGTTGAAAATTTGTCTCTTGTTGTCGAAAATTAAGTTTCTTCTTTAAAAATTAATCTTCTTGTTTGAGAGTTCAGATTCTTAATTTGGATTCAAATTTATTTTGTGGACCATTAATTTTTTTAACTGAAAATTTAACTAATCCAATTTTAGTTGAAAATCGATTTTTTAGTTGAAAGTTTTTAAAAATTAGTTTGTTTTTGTTAATTAAATTTTTTAGATGAACATTATTTTCTTAACTGAAAATTCACATTAGTATTCCATTTTTGGTTGACAAACTATACATTTTAGTTGAAAGTTTTTGAAATTTAGGTTTTTTTTATCTTGGTTTCAAATTCATTTTTTAGTTGAACGTCGATCTTTTTTAGTTAAAAATTAAAAAAATTAGCTTTTGGTCTAAAATTAATATATTTTTTTTGTTGACAATTTATTTTTTTCTAATTAAAAATTCTTGTATTTTGTTAAAAAATTATTTTATTAGTTTTTTAACTGAAAATGTAACTAATTCTTTTTTAGTTGAAAATCGATTTTTTTAGTTGAAAGTTTTTAAAATTTAGTGTTTTTTTTAATTAAATTTTTTAGATCAACATTAATTTTCTTAACTGAAAATTCACATGAGCATTCAATTTTTGGTTGACAAATTATATATTTTAGTTGAAAGTTTTCAAAATTTAGGTTTTTCTTATCATGGTTTCAAATTTATTTCTTTGGTTGAAGGACGATCTTTTTTAGTAAAAAAAAACTTTTAAAGTAGCTTTTTGTCTGAAACTAATATGCTTTTTGATTGAAAATTTATCTTTTTTTAGTTAAATATTCATGCATTTTGTTAAAAAATTATTTTACTAGTTTTTTAACTGAAAATGTAACTAATTCTTTTTTAGTTGAAAATCGATTTTTTAGTTGAAAGTTTTTAAAATTCAGTGTTTATTTTTAATTACATTTTTTAGATCAACATTAATTTACTTAACTGAAAATTCACATGAGCATTCAATTTTTGGTTGACGAACTATACATTTTAGTTGAAAGTTTTTAAAATTTAGGTTTTTTTATCTTGGTCTCAAATTTATTTTTTTCGTTAAACATCGAACTTTTTTAGTTGAAAATTTTAATAATTAGCTTTTTTGTTTAAAATTAATATCTTTTTTGTTTGACAATTTATATTTTTTTAGTTAAAAATTCATGTATTTTGTTAAAAAAATTATTTTATTAGTTTTTTAACTGAAAATTTAACTAATACATTTTGAGTTTAAAATCGCTTTTTTTAGTTGAAAGTTTTTAAAAAATATTATTTTTTTAATTTAATTTTTCAGTTGAAAATTTATCTTTTTAATTAAAAATAAAAATATTCCAGTTAAATATTCATTATTTTAGTTCAAAATTCATTTGGTTGGTTGAAAATTAGTCTCTTGTTGTCTGAAATTAATCTTCTCGTTTGAAAGTTTATCTATTCCGGTTGAAGATTCTTAATTTGGATTCAAATTTATTTTGTGAACCATTAATTTTTTTAACTGAAAATGTAAATAATTAATTTTTAGTTTAAAATCGCCTTTTTAGTTGAAAGTTTTTAAAAATTAGTTGTTTTTTTTAATTAAATTTTTTAGATGAACATTAATTTTTCTTAATTAAAAATTCACATGAGTATTCAATTTTTGGTTGACAATTTATATATCTTAGTTAAAAGTTTTTAAAATTTAGGTTCTGTAAACATTACTAGCGATTAAACTCGGATTAAATTACAGAGATCGTGCCGAATACGAGTAGAGCTCATTTTTGTTTTTTTAAAACATTTGTTTATTCTTCAAACATTGTAATTATATAAAACATTTTCATAAATGTGTGACGGGTCTTATTAATAAAAAAAAACCCTTTTTTATAGTTTATGGCGATATCCGTAGATATCGCAACTTTATTTGTTGAGTTACACAGTGGTACAAGTCCGTAAACTAATACACGTCTAGCGTAGAGCTAAGTCTGTCGAAAACTGACTGGATGTCGGAGGGACAGGTCAGTTTAGGGTCCCAACTATGTGGACCCTGGAGTAAGGGTGACTACAAGCTCGTCACATATTGTAATTATATAAAACATTTTCATAAATGACTATTTTTTAAAAAATAAGTTCAATTTAATGTTTTGTTTTGTAAATTTACAAGAACTATTAATTATTTAAAGAATTTTAATTTAAAAATGAATAGTTTGACCTTTTTCGACGAGTCAATTTATTTAATATTTAACTAATTTTTTCTATGTTGCTTTGTAAATTTGCAAGTACTATTAATTATTTAAACAATTTCGATTAAAAATTAAGAGATTTTCTTTTTTTCTAGGAGTCAATTTTTTTACGGAGTGAACTAAAAATGACTATTCAATGCCTTTTTTCGCTTCATAAATTTACGAGAACTATTAATTATTTAAACAATTTAGATTAAAAAATTAGGAGTTTGATCTTTTTTCTGCGAATAAGCACAATTTTTTTTACATAATTAACTAAGAATATCTTCCGATGATTTGTGTATATGTTGCTTTGTAAATTTACAAGAAATATTAATTATTTAAACAATCTAAATTAAAAAATTAAGAGTTTTTCCTTTTTCTACGAGTCAATTTATTTACGGAGGCTACTAAGTCCACTAGAAATTTTTTATATTTTGAACGATTTCAAAAATTTAAACAAATCTAATAATTTAATAATCATTTAATTGAACTTCATTTCCAAATAAAATAGTTGCAAGTAAAGTCGAAAAAAAAGTTTAAACAGTTCCTTTTTGTATTAAAACTAATTTGTTTAGATGAACATTAATTTTCTTAAATAAAATTTCACATAAGGATTTAATTTATGGTTACAAAATTTATATATTTTAATAAAAAGTTCATGTAGTTTCTTGAAGATAATTTTTGTTTTCGTAAAAAATTTATCTTCTTGGTAGAAAAGTTGATTTTTTCTCTTGAAAAATAATCTTTTTAGTTTAAAATTCAACTATTCTAGTTAAAGATTTATCATTTTAGTTTGAAATTTATCAGTTTAGTTGAAAATTAATGTTTTAACTGAAAAATATAATTATTATATTTTTGGTTGTCAAGTGATCTTTTTATGTTAAAAATTCAACTACAATTGATTGGAAATTTGTATCTTTTAGTTGAAAATAAATCTTCTTGTTTAAAAATTCCTCTTTTTGGTTGAAAATTCATTTTTTTTGTTGGCAGAAAATTTGTCTTCTTCCACCGACAATTAATCTTTTTGTTTTAAAATTCAACTATTCCAGTTAAATACTCCTAATTTTAGTTGTAAATCCATCTTTTTGATTAAAATTAAATTACTTGGTTGAAAGTTAAAACTCTTTTGTTAAAAATTCATCTTTTTGGTTTAAAATTGAACAATTCCAGCTAAATACTCCTAATTTTAGTTGTAAATCCATTTTATTCTTTGAAATTAAAAATACTTGGTTGAAAGTTAAAACTCTTTTGTTAAAAATTCATCTTTTTGGTTTAAAATTCAA
>JAAAKG020004697.1:0-21543 GCA_010014905.2 Druon quercuslanigerum | reverse complement strand
GATTTATCAATATTTTAATAATATTGATATAGACCAGTAGACAAACAAAATTAACATCTAAAATTAATAATTAATTTAATCAAAATAGTTTGATTTATCGACAAATGTATTTAAATTTTAGGTTTAGTTGAAGAAACGAAATTGTTGATTTTACAGAAAGTACGTTCGAGAATAATATAAAAATTATTAAATGTATGGATAAACTTGATTATTAGAAAAAATCTTGAAGTTTTACTCTCTATCATACATCTTTCAAATATACAAAACCATATCAAATTAAATACAAAATAAAAAGCTTTTAAGCAACTTTTAGAGGCATCCACAAACTACATTACCAATTGGGTCAGTGAAAGTAACGTTGGAAACTTAGATAACATTTAGTATGTTTCCTGATGATAAATTTGTAAGAATTCTTTTTTTTCTGTTTTTAAGAAACGTACCCTATTTTCCGCCTAAATTTGAACTAAATTAAGAGAACCAAACAAGAAAAATCAAATAATCTTGACTGAAAAGTCTATTACTATATTTTTAGTTCGGAATTCATCTTGTTTGTTTAAAAATTCTAAAAAATTGAACACCCTTTTGTTCAAAATTCATTTTTTTGTTGTTTAAGGTTCATCTCCTTGGTTAAACATGTAACTATTTTATTTTCATAAAATTAATTTTCTGGGCTAAAAGATCATCTTTTGGGTTGAAATATTTTGTTGATATTTGAATTTTTTGTTTAATTTAACATTTTATTGAAAATTCATATTTGTTATTGAAACATGATCTTTGCTAATTGGAAATTAATATTTTTGTTTGAAAATTAATTATTTTTTATCAAACATGCAACTGTTTGGGTCAAAATTAATCTCCTTTGGTCGAGGATTCAACAATTTGATATAAAATTTTTGGCAAAGAATCATATTTTTGGTAGAAAGTTCAACCGTTTTGTAGATAATTAATGAATTTGGATTTTACATTCAACACTTTTGTTGAAAATTGATTAATTTTTTTGTAAACTCATGTTTTTTGGTAGAAGATTAATCTACTTACTGGAAAGTTCATCTTTATAGTTAAAAAATTCTCAGGAATCTTTAGAATACTTTTCTATCATCTTGATACCTTTGAAAATCTTGAAAAAAAAGTACAAAATTTTATTTCGAAATATCCAAAAATCTAGATTTTGTATTAAGTGTTTCGAAATTTGTTATGCTTTTAAAAAATTAAAAAAAAATCTGTATATTTGTAAAAATAATTGGAATTTTTCCTGAGGTTTTAAAAAAATGCTACAAAATTAAAAAACTTGCCTTCAAATCTTTCAGATTATTATTTGATAATTCTGGAAATCTTTTGTAATGCCTTCAAATATTTTTAAATATTCTCTTAAAATAAATATTGTGAAATAAAAAATCCTTTTCAATGTTCTGAGAAATCTTAATAAATCTATTTTATATTATTGAAAACATTTCAAAATAATTAAAAAGCTTTTAAATTCACGTTGACTAATTGGATTTTATGTTACTTATCTTGAAAGGAAAATATAATGCATAAATGATATTTGAACCAAAAAATATTTCAATTTTAAATAATAAAACAGTTGAGTTTATCCTAAAAAAACAATTTTCAACAAAATAACAGAATCCTAAGAAAAATTAGTTTTTAACAGTTGCATTTCTATGCAAAAAAAAGGAAATTTTTTTTTTAAAGAGGCGAATTTGATAGGAAACAGTTTAATTTTTGAACACAAAAATATAAATTGTTTACCAAAAAAATTTATTTTCTACCAAAAAATATAGATTCTCAAAGAAATAATTACATTATCAAACGAAAAGATGAATTTTCAAGTGAAATTATGAATCTTTCGTCAAAAATATTAATTTTGAAACCCAAATTATTATTTTCGGGGATAAATAATTTTGAATACAAAAAAATTTTTTTGAATAAATGTTGTCTTTTTAAGTTTATTTATTCATTTGTCCTACTTTTTTAAAAATCTTTCAAAATTAAAAAAAAATCCCCTTAATCGTTCAGATACTTTCAATATTTGTAGAAATCTTTTGGAATGTTTTGATGCCTTTTTCAATCTTTTTAAAATTAATTTTTCAAAATAAAAAGTCATTAAAAACTTTCCCAGGAATCACGAAAAAATGTTTTTTATTTTTATCCATTCTCATCCAGAGAAGGTATTAGATTTTAGTAAATTTTGCCCCCCCCCCCTCCCCCGGTTTTTGTCAAATGCCCACTTTTTGAGACCTCCTGAACAGAAAAAACAGGTTTTTACGAATGTGTCTGGCTGTATGTCTGTCTGTGAGCACGATGCTTTTTCGAGAATTGACAGATTGGATTGGCCATTGGTACACTCTTTTAGTGGTTGAAACTAAAGGTCATGTTCGTTGGCCAACCATTTTGGAACAAAATTCGAAAAGCGAGGACATTTTGAAAATGTTTCACTGCACTTTTTTTTTTTAAATTTTAAAATTATATGATCATGTGTTTATAGTACTCTAAAATTCGAACAATTTATCTTTATAAGACTTTTTGATAAAATGAAAAAGAGATAAATTTTTAACTAAAATTATGAATTTTTATTAAAAAACATTACATTTTTAACAAATTAGTTCAATCCTCGACAAAAGCGATTCAATTTCATTTAGTTGAATTTTTAAGCAAAAAAACTAATTTTTAACCTAATAGTAGAATTCCCGAACAAAACAGATTAAATAATTTTGAATACAATATAAGCATTTTGTATAAATATTTCTTTGTGTATTCACTTTTCATTTGTTTCTGAGTTTATAGGAAGATTATTTTTGTGAGATTCTTGCGGAAATTCAAAAAGATTTTTAAAGGTTTTAGATATGATATACATTTAGGATATTTAGACGTTTTAACATTAATTATATTTTAAATTGACTCGAATAGTTCTTAAAATTTTGAAAAATCTTAAAACATAAATAAAATTGCCCTTAAATCTTCCAAATTTTTTATGATATGATATGATATACAATTTTTCTGAATTTTTGTAAATCTTTTCAAGTTTCGAATTATTTTTCAATCATTTCCAAAACATTTAAACCTTCTAAATATCTTTTAAAATTATTTAACTTTTTTCAAAAATTTCCTTATAATTCTAAAAAATACAAAAAAAATGCCTTTCAAATATTGCAGATTCTGTTTTGACCATTTTGGATATGAAACTTTTCAAAATGTTAAGAAGCTTGAAAATTTTAATTTCCAAATTTTTAAAAATTTATATTTTTTCAGCTTTACAATTTTTGTTAGTTTTAAATTAATTTTGAATCTTTTTAAAACTTCTAAATACCATTTAAAATTGCTCGAGTTTTTCATAAAACGTTTTAATCTGGATAATTAAAAAAGGTTGCTTTCAAATTGTCCATATTATTTTCCGGAATTTTAGGAAAAAATTCAAGATTTTTTGGAATCTTTGTCAATTTTCTCTTAAAACTCATTTTAAAAAAATCCTTTTAAATGTAGTAATAAATTTTAAGCGATTTTTTATTATCGTAAAACCTTTCTAAATCTTTAAGAAGCTTGAAATTTTTATTTCCAAATATTCAAAAATGTACGTTTTTTCTAACTTTTTAAAAAGTTTTAAATTACCACAGTAGTGTCCGATTTTTTAGTTGGGAAAATTAGTAGGGAAAAAGAATTATTAGGGAAAATCAAAAACTGTCTAACTTTTAAAATCTATAAAATTTGAAAAATTTTATTTCTAATATGCTAAAATATGCAATTTTACACATTATTTAGCGTATAAACTTTATAAGTCACTTAAATGTTGAAAATGTAATTTTTAATTTTAATTGAGTGTATAAAACCCATATTATTCGTAGTTAAGCCAACGTCACAAATTTATAAATATTTTTAAAGATTGGACCTTCATACGGTTATTGTGTATTTTTCTTGAACTGAAAAAATTAAATTTTGTATTTCAAAGTGCAGAAGATCTTTTTCTATTGGTTATTATTATTATTGAATATATTATTCAAATAACCTTACATTTGTCATAATGCTGAAGTTTGCAGACTCTTTTTTTAAATGGCAAACAAATTTAAGCTTCATCCAAGCAAGAACTTGGGTTTCCCGACAACAATAGATTCAAATAGTTTTTGAGTAATTTCGAGATAGTTTTGAGAAATAATCCAAAATTACGCCATGCGCTTTTTAGAACTTTTGAAAAAGATATTTAAGTTTGTGGATCAAGAATAAGAAATTTTATGAAATAAAAAACGTCGTCACACTTACCTAAGAAAATGTCAGGGACTTTTAAAAATAAATGTAATAAATTTAAAAATGATTCTCATTTGTAAAAGTAGCTTTGTATTGCGGCTATTAATTATTTGGTTGCAAACTTTTTTCTCTTGAAATTAGTTGTTTTTACTGAAAATTTTACTTTATTGAAAATTCTCTCTTCGTTATAGAAAAGTAATCATGTTTTTTGGAAGTTCATCTTTTTACTTGAAAGTTCAACAACTTGTTAGCCCTTTTTCCCTCGGTTGACAACTCTTGTTGAAATTTTTTTTTGAATTCAACTGTTTTTTATTTAAAATTCAACTCTTTTTCGGTTGAAATATGAAATACTACATTTTTCGTTAGGTATTTATATTTTTTCAATATAAATTTTATTACTTGGTTCAAAATTAAACTCTTTTGTTAACAATTATTTTTTTTTCGGTTGAAGATTCATAATTTTAATTAAAAATTCATCTCCTTGGTTGCTAACTGAGATATTTTGTTGAAAATTCGTTTTTACTTTGGTTGAAAATTTATTTTATTTTTTGAAAATTTGACTATTCCAGTTGAAACTTGAACTATTTTGTTGAAATTTTTATTGTTGTTAAAAATTATTATTTTTTTAAACTTTATGTTTCAATTGAACTATTTCACTTAAAGATTCATAATTTTAGTTGAAAATTCATCACTTTGATTAAAAGTGTAACTATTGAATTCAAAATTACTTTTGCTTTTGTTGACAATTTATATTTTTTAGTTGAAAGACCTAATTTTTCATAATATTAAATCAGTTTTGAATTATTCCATGAATTATAAGAAGTTCTTTTTATTGTTATCGTGAAGCCTTTTACATTTTTTAAAGAATTTTTTTAAAATGTTGTGATCTTGCTAATTGAAACGTTTTACTTAAAATCTTTTTAAATTCTTTAAAAGGTTTTTTATTTTTGAAATCTTGAAAATTCGACTAATTACATTTTTTCTATCAAAATGCTGGACACTATTCTTATGTTGATTTTTATTATTATTAAATATATTATTTAGGTAATGTTATGTTTCTCACACACCTGAAGTTTGCGGACTTTTTTTTCAGCGGCAAAAACAATAAAAACTTCATCCAATCACGAACGCGGGTTTCCTAACAACAATAGTTTCAAATTGTTTTGAATAATTTCGAGTTGGTGCGAGATTTAATCGAAAATAGCGTGATGCGCTGAATAATTGGGTAATATAGCATGTAATTTGTGTTTCAGATTGAGTACGATTTAGATGGAAGGCCATTTGTTACTGTGAAAGGTGCGTCTCTTTCCTTAACATTCCAGATTCATATAACGTATTTCTACTGAAAATTCTTACATACTGCACATACATAACTAAGTGTGTGACAATAAAAAAGCTGACAATATCATCTCCTTGGAATATTATCTTTTAAAAGAAAGCTTAAGATCTAATTATTAAATATGCTTATTTTACAAAATTAATTGCAAAATTACAAAATAAATGATCGAATCCATTTCAAAACCTAGCAGGTTCTACACCTAGGTCGCAGAATCGCTTAGAGATGAAATGTGTTGTTTTATTAGAAGAATTTAGGCGACAAGTATTTTTCCGCTTTGATAAAAAAATTCTAATAAGTTACTGATGCGACTTGACGCATAGAACCTATCATTCTTTTTTTGTAATTATAATTTCAGAATTTGAATCATTGTCAGAGTTTTATTCCATCAATGAAAAAAATATTTTTTCATTCATTTTATGGCTTAAGAGTTTAATTTCCGCATTTGTAATATTGATTAATTAATTCAGGTTGTCCAATTTAGTAAAGGAAAAAAATTCCGGTTTGCACAAATTTGTACTATTTATTGAATTTTTAACATTTATAAATCGAACGGTTCAAAGTAACAATATAAGTCCACGCTATGACAATTTGCAATACTCTAAATTGAAGAATTAGTCAATAAAGTTTACATTTTTTGGAATATTATCGTTTTGAGGAATTTTAAGTTAGAAACATTAAAATTGAATGATTAAACATTGTTTTGAACTGAACACTTTTTGAATTCGAATTCAAACTTTTTTTATTTTAAATATTTTTAAATTAATAATTGTTAATTATGCGTTAAAAGTAAACACTTTTACTTACAGACTAATAATATATAAAATGGAATAATCTAAATTGTAATAGTCGAAGTTTATATTTAGCACTCTAAAATTGTTCATTCTTTCTGCAAAACATTATAAAATAGAATCGGTTAAAGATAGGATATTTTAGGCTGAAAAATATTAAAAATTTAAAATAGGTTATAAAGTTTCAATCGGTCGTTTAGATTTTTTTACTCATGAGGCCTTCGAATTTTAACAGCTTTATTTTTAACGTTGAAAGCTCTAATCTGCTTGATTTTTTTTAAAATGTATTTTTTTTTCTTCTACATTAAATCCCGGTCAAAAAATACATTCAGTTTTGTTTTCAGGTTTTCCCTGGTTTAAAAATTCCCAATCCAAAATATCCGATTTATAAGCCCAAAAAAGATCTTACCACAAAATTCTTTAAAATAATAAAATTTGTATTGCATAACCTTGTAATCCTGTAACACAAACGTTATTTGTAAAATGGAAATAAATCAATATTCTTATTTAAAATTTAAAAATTGTTGTAAATAAATTTATAGCAATATTTTATTTTTATTATAATTATTTTGCAACTTGAGTATAATTTCTTAACATATATCTTAATAAATGAACATAAAAGTGTGAAGCAAATTGTTGTATTATTGCAATTAATTCAAATAATTAACTTTCAGTGTACACAGATAACGAAAATAAGTATTATTAGTGATATTGTTTTCGCAATTATTTTTTAATTAATTGTATTGTTGTTATTAATACAAAAATTTATAATTATGAGTAGGAAATTTTTGACAGAATTACAATTCTCACTTGGAATAGGGAATTTTTAAGAGATTTACCATTCTGACTTGAAACAGTTTATTTTATAAAAGAATTATGATTCTGAGTTTGAACAGGAGGATTTTAGTAAAGAATTATAATTTCATTTATTTTTCATTTTTTATTTTTTTTATTTTTTCATTTATTTGATACAGAGAACTTTCTAAAGCAATTAGAATTTTGACGTTGGCAAAGGATTATAATTTTTATTTTATTGATCACTGTGGAACAGGAAATTTAGTTAAGAATTATAATATAATATAACAATTATAATACTATAATAATATGTTATAATATTACAAAAAATATAATAATGATTATAATTATAATTACAATAATTTTAATTCTAGTTTATAAGAAGGGAATTAGAAAAAAATCTGTGTTCTAAGTCAGAATTCATCACAATATGAAACTTTCCATTGTCGAAATTTGGAAAAGAGGAAATACCATATTTTTTAATCGCATTAGAAAATTTGTCATATAAATATAATTCTGACGTGGAGCAGAAATTTTTGGAAATAAATTAAATTTTGTGTCATAAATAACTTGAATATAAAAAAATTCCCGTAAAGAATTATAATTTAAACTTTGAACAGGGAATTTTCTTAATAATTATCATTTTGTCTTAAAACAGGTGATTTTTTATATGGAACGGCAAATTTTGAAAAATAATTTAAATTCTGATTCACAAAAAAAATACTTTACGAAAAGAATTTTAGAAATGGAAGTTTCTACATTTCTGAACTATAATAGAAAATAACAAATATTAGAAAACTAAATAAATTAATGTTATTTATTTATTTGAATAAAAAATAAATATAATGCTGACTTGGAACAGGAAAATTGGTGAAGTAAATGTAATTCTCACTTGGAATAAGAAATTTCCGTATTGAATTATAATTCAGACTTTCGAGCAGGGAATTCCCGTAAAGAAATGTAACTTATAATTTACGGCAACTAACAAAAGAACTATGATTGGACATGTAACAGAGATTTTTTAACATTGAACGGGAACCATTTCAAATTTAGAATTATAATTGTTTCATAAAATTCTCTGTTATGAATCAGAATTATAATTCTTATGATCAAAAATTATCTGCTGTTCCAAATATTTGCATTTTTGTAAACTGACCGTGAAAAATTAACAATTGACCCGGGAAAAACCGTAAAATGGCCGGGATTATAAACTCATTCGTCGGTTAGACACCTTCATTATTTGAATTTCGATCTATTTTTTCTTTCATCCATTGTCTTTTATATAAAAATGTTTTTATTCCTAGGTTGTTGCAGAAAATCTGCAAGAGGCACTGTAATATTGAGAGGTAATGGCTCGGGAGAAATAAAAATCAATGGGCAGGGTATTTCATATTTTAAGGATTGGACTTGCCGCGAGCAGGTGAGTTTTTAACTTTTTATTTGTAAGCCTAATTATTTAATTATAAGTCTTTATCCATTTTCTAATCGAAAATTAAATACGTTCTTGTTTAAGATAAACGTATGCCAATCAGGGCGAATTTTAGAAATTTAAATCGCAATCTGTATCTTATTATTAAATATTATCTATTTTTATGCAAACATATCAAGACTCAAATTTTTACAATAGAGGGTGAAAATAATACTTTCTTTTATCGTGTTTCTTTGGAAAAGGAACTTCCTTGAAAACTAATTGAAGATTCTGGTAAAAAGTTTTAGGATTCCCAGCGCCTTCTTAAATTTCGTTTCATATGTTTTCGCTTTTATTTTCCGTGTAATTAATTTCGGTGAGTTTAACTCATTTATTTCCACAATTTTTTGTTGTTGTTATTTTTAGTCTATTGTGAAATATTCAGGAAAAAACAAGGATTTATTTACTGCTCGAGGGTGTCATTTCTGTTATGCAGGTAAGTAAAAAATTCTGTGTAATATTTATGGAAGGTAAATTTTATCGAAATTTCGTATTACAGATAGATTTTTCGAGAGTTACAAAATATTGTTTATATCAGGGTGGTTGCAGGTGAAAAAAAAACCTGGAAATGAGAAAAACTCTAGGAAATTACTATTTTAGTAACTTTTATTTCTTAAAAACTTTTTTAAGATAAAGTTACTTTAGTCTTTTCTTAAAATGAAAATATTACTGAAAACACTACTTTTTCCATAAATTAACCCATGGGTTAACCACTATTAAATTCAAGTCAGTACCTATTCATGAATTTTCTTGAGTTATTTAGAAATCGCTCAGAGAATTTTAGAAGATTTCAAGGCATTTTCAAGAGCTTTAAACGTTTCAAGAGATTTCAAAAGAATTCAAAGAATCTGAAACTTTTTAGGCAATCTGAAAAGATTTCAAGGCATTTTCAACATCTTTAAATTATCAGAGGATTAAAAATTTTTTAAGTATTTGAATGTATTTTAAAGGATTCCATTTAGTTTTTAGTCAAAAAAATAAATTTGTGAAGATTTCAGGAAATATCAGATGTCATGAAATTTCACCGAATTTTATAACATTGTAATGGATTTCAAAGAATATATTCACCACAATTAAAGGTTTCCGATTTTTAAACAACTCAATTCATTTACATAATTTGAAGGGATTTTAAAGAATTTGAAAAGATTTTGCGGTACTTAAAGAAGTCCCGTGGAATTTTCAAGAGCTTTATAAAAAATCCAGAAATTTCAAGAGATTTTAAAGGACTTGAAATATCATAGGGTATTTTTATTAATTGAATTTCAATAGTTTAAAGTGATTGTAAAGAATTCTAAAGATTTAATGATGTTTTTAAAATTTCCAAGAAATTTTGAAGAGCTTCCAAAAGTTTCAAGGGGTTTCAAAGGATTGAAAATATTTGAGGATATATTTTTTTTATTCAAGGAATTTTTAAAAGCTTTACCAAATTTCAATGACTTTCATAAGATTTGAAAGGATCGATTTTAATCATCTAAACCGATTCCAAAAGATTGGAGAAGTTTTGGGGTAATTTAAAATAACTCTGACGATTTGTCAAGGGATTTAAAAAGTTTTGAAGTATTTTATCAGAGTTCTTAGAATTTCAAAGGGTTTAATGGGTTTTAAAACTTCTCAAGGTATTTTTATTACTGTTCCAGTATTTCAGGAAATATCAGATTTGATGTAATTTCGTGGAAGTTTATAATATTTTAATAGATATTTAATAGTATAAAAAAATATTCCAAGAAATTTTGAATTAATTTAAATAATTTTAAGGGATTTTTAAGAATTTTGAAAAATTCTAGGGTATTAAAAAAAAAGTTCAAGGAATTGTCAAGCGTTAAAACAAAAATGAAGAGATTTCAAAAGATGTTAAAGCACGTGAAATACCTTAGGATATTTTTAGTATATTTTTATAAGTTAACTTGATTCCAAAGGATTTTAAAGATTTCAGGATGTTTTTAAAATTCCAAGGAATTTTCAAGAACTTAAAAAATTTTCAAGGGGTTTCAAAGGATTTAAAATATTTCAGAGTATTTAAAAAAATTTCCCAGAAATTTTCAAAAGCTTCACAAATGTATTTCATAAGGTTTTAAAGGCTTTAAAATGTTGCAGAGTATTTTAAAAGATTCCATGGAATTTTGATTTGAGTCCAGTAATTTGATTGGTTTTTAAAGGGTTTGCAATATTTTAGAGTATTTAAAGAAATTTCAAGGCATTTTCAAGAGTTTTAAAAACTTTAAAGAGATTTTAAAAGGTTTCAAATGATTTGGAATAATTTCGGAAATTTAATGAGATTGCAAGGAATTTTAATAAACTCTAATAATTTAATCGGGTTTCAGGGTGTTTTATAAAATTGGTAGGCATTTTTAAGGGACTTAAAAATTTCAATTTACTTCCAAGGACTTAAATGAGTTTAAGGGATTTAAAAAGCTCTCAAGATATTTTAATAAATTTTCAAGGATTTCAGAAAATATCGGATTTCATCGAATTTCGTGGGATTTTATAATATTTTAAAGGATATCAACCAATTTTCTCAAAATAAGTGAGGGATTTCGTAGGGATTTAAACATTGTACGAGATTTTAAAATATTATTTGCAGTTTATTCTTTTAATTTATTTATTTTTTCCCATTCATTTGCATTCTTTTAAATTTGACTTAAATTGTCTTAAAGTCTTACGAATCGAATTCTTCTAAATTGAAAAGAACATGTCACATTAATAATGCACATTAGTAACTTTTATTCTCTTTTTGTCTTTAAATATATATAATCTTGACACTTTTTTCAATTAAATCAGGCTGTCTTAGTCCTCAGAAAAGTAAATGTAAAAAATCGCTCAGTTCGGTTCGCTCGCGAGTTTGAGCGCACATAGGGTGCGCGACTGGTGGTTCTTGCACTTCGCGCTCGACGATGTATTTTCTCGCGCTTCGCGCTCGGTCTTTTTATTTTTCGCACATTCTTCCTCAAACCTTTTAAAATTAAAACTCAAAGCATCCACCCCTGTAATTTTGAGATTGTGAATTCTCTTTCGTTAAACGAGCTTCGCTCAAGAGTTTGATCGCACCTAGGGCGTGCGACTGATGGTTCTCTTACTTCGCGCTCGGTCTTTACATTTTTCCGAAATTCATGCATAGACCTTTTAAAATCAAAGGTCAACGGATCGACAACTGTAATGTTGTGATTGTGAACTCTCTTTTGTTAAATCAGGTATACAGACCAGCACAACAACAAAGACGATGACGAAGCCGGACAGACAGACGCCTCAAAAAGTTGACATTTTATAAAACCCGCGAAAATAATTTTTGCATAAAACTAATAACTTCTCATTATGGATTAAAATGTAAAAATCATAAATTTAAAACTCCTTTATTACATTTCAAAAAGTTGCTATATTACAATTACTTCAGGAATAGAATTTTGTTTTATAAATATAAATTATCAAGGAAAATTAAATATTTGTCATAGAAAGATCAGGGAATTATAAAAATAAAATATTGCGGTCGCCCTGTTATATTTACCTCCCCCCCCACCTCCACTTAATAATTCAGATTTACGTGTGTATCAATTCAAGCTCATTTAGTTTTGAATTATTCATTGTCAGTTTTAGCCTTTTTTTAATTTAACCGGAAACCCCTGAGAACATCACTATAATAATACACTATAAATGTCGAGTATTTATGGCTTGTGCTTACGTACAAGAATTCTAAATTGCTTTATAGATTTTGTACTTTTAGTACATTTTCCTGTGTATGATGTCTCAATTTTTTTATCTGTATGGGTGAATTATATAAATAGTGACAAGAGTATTTATACTGTATCCGGGATGCGAATTACATCTTTTTATTAAGCAACCTTTAAACATGATTCATCTCAGATTCCTCAGCTAGGTACATCCGTTAAATCACAGCTAGGCTGCCACACATGAGCATTGTTTCTTCATTAAGATAGTTATAAAATTAAATTAGTGAGAGCAAACGGAAACGCGTTTTTGTAATGTAACCAACTATCCTAGAGGGCCGCTTTTTTGATAGGGATTTAAAAAATATTTCTTAGAAAAATATTTTCAAGAAATTAAAAGTCCACTGAATTTTTTAAAGAACTAGTACTGAAATGCAGTAAAATAAAGTAAAAATCAGGAGAAAATCACGTGCGCGGTTTTTTTGTCTCACGCAATTTTTAAATTAAAATGTGGAAAAGACAACCCAAACGTCAATCCAATGACCTGAGTTCAATTCCTAGCGTAGATCAGTAGACTGAAAAACCAACATCAAATATAATTAATTATATATACTTCGCAAATAAAGGTAAAATCATGTGAGAAGTTTAATTATGGAAATGCTTCTGAAATTAAAAACTCTTAAAAGACTAGGAATTACGATCTAATTCTCGTGTGCGTGATTGTGAAAAATGAGTCTCGAACTCTTCGTAGCATATTGGACAAGAGCAACAAAACGGAGATCTGAAAACCTGGGTGTAATTCCCAGCGAAGCTAGAGAGACATATTTTCGCAACTTATGATTTAAATAAATCAATATTTTTAAAACATTTTGATATAAGACCGTTAGACTGAAAAAAGAGTATCAAATAAAATTAATATTAATACAAAATTGATGAAAATTTATGTCTTCACTTCAGAATTAATAAATCATATTTGTGTAGACAATTAAACCGTTATTGAGGGCAAAAAATACTTTGGGAAGCTAATTTTTGATTAAAAATTAATCTTCGGATTCAAAATTCGACAGTTTCTTAGACAATTTCTCCTTTTTAAATGATAGTTGAACTATTAATTTGAAAATCGACGTATTTTCTTAAAAAGTCGATATTTTTTTGTAGAAAATTCTCTTTTTTTAAAGTTAATCTTCTTGTTTAAAAATGCTTCCATTCTGTTTAAAAATTAAATTATTTCAGTTATATAGTTCTCATTTTAGTTGAAAATTCACCTTTCACAATATTGTGTGTTTTTTATCGTGTATAACAAATTGGAGGGACAAATTTTGTTTATTATAAAACTTTGAAGACACTCTTCTCGTACAATTAAATGGTGCAAATAGTTTTGCTGTAGCTCACATATTTAAAAATAATAAGTCAAGTTTGTTTATTATTTTTGAGGTTCTCACAAATCTGGGATCTGATAGAGGAAAATTGACATTGAATTTGTTTTCAATACATCAAAAAATAGGAGGGAGGGGGGTGGTCATAGTCTCGCATACATCAAACTTATTTTTGCCTATTATTTAGTAATTAATTATTTAATTGTTAATTAATAATATTTGTACTTAAAATGAAAATTGTCATCACTGTTTTTTCTAAAAAAATACAAAAAAGCCTCTTCATTTCTTCGGTATTAACATTTTATTGAGTCAAACTTAAACATTACGATTGTCTTTTTATCAAAAGGGTCATCACTGAATCCATTGCGTCGCTTTTAAAAAAAGAACCTCAAATTCTTAAGTTTTGGATAAGATTTAGTATTATTATAATTACAGATAATATTAATCAACTAATTAATTAAAAAACAATGTCCATTTTTCCCTATCAAATCCCAGTTTGTTCATTACCTCAAAAAATGTTGAACAATCTTGATATTCTTTTTAAATATATGAGCTATAAAAAAACTAATTGCACCATTTCATTTTACGAGAAAGGGATCACTCAAAAAATGCGTGATATCTTTTAGAGGGGGGGGGGTTGTCTGCCAAAGTGTTATGCTCCATGTTAAGACCAATGAAAAAAGTATCACACAGTGGGGCGAGGGTTAGAAGTGCCAGAAAAATATATCACGTTTTTTGTGAATGGCCCCAAAAGTGTCATAAAAGTTATATAATAAACCAATTTTTCACTTTATAAATATATATATTATATTTAAAAATATCACACCATTAACCATTTTTTAATCATCTGCGTTCTCAAAATTTAACCCTAAGTAGTCACTCGGGGTGAAGTTCACCCCAAAAAATTTTCGAGTTTTTCGTTGTCTCCCTGTTTACTTTAATTTCTTTGATTTTTTAAAAATATGTAAACAATTAATTTCGTTAGCAAAATTGAAAGATTATTTTTTGCAATCCTTATATAAAAATTAGAATTTTTTTAGATTTCTGGAACTCTTGAGTGGGGTGATATTCACCCAGCGTGAATATTATGCGAATCTACTGAAGTGTCACTAATTTGGGTTAAAATTCAAATAACAATAACTTCTTAAAAAAAAGGTTTCGATAAATCGGAAATTCACATGTGATTTTATAAACAACACATTGGGATGGAAAATAATTGTGTGATTTCAGCAAAGATTATCTGCGCGATTTAAAATGAATTTGGTAAACAAAATCATTTTACAAGTTGGAAAAATTCCACAAACATGCGTCACTGTAGTCAGGAAATTGCGAACAATAATATAACCTAATGTCCATTGCGATAAATATCTTTTTATAACGTATTGCTGAGATATAGCTCATTTTGTCTTCAAATTAAATTATTAATACTGTTTAGGACAATTTTTCATGCGATAAAAAAGCGGACCTCGACTAAACCACTGCTTGCAATATTTTTCAAGCTCATGTTTCTTTCTTAGTGAAAGTCTAGTTAAATCAACCAGAATTCTGGTTACAGTAACCAGAAATCTGGTCGAATTAACCAGATTTTTTGGTTAATTTAACTAGAATTCTGGTTAATCTAACCAGACTTTTTTTGAGTGCATTACTGTTGTATTCCCAATATTAAAAAAAAAATTCCCCACACTATCAAGATATGATTACGAATAAAATATCTTACATCACTCGCATGGTTACACGCGTCTTCACGTGGAATTAAATGTTCGTAGGGACCGCAAAGACCTTCAGCCACGGTTTTACTACTCGACCTCCGAAAAAATTTTCGAAAATCGTATGCAAATCTTATTTCCACCTCCCCGTGTTAAGAATGCCTAACTCTACTTGGAATATAATATAATATAACCTTTACAATATAATCATTTTCGATTTAAAATGTCCATTTTCGATAAAAAAAAAGCTGACAACACCAAAAATTGCAAATTCTTGAAAATTTTTGTATTTTTGAAATGTAAAAATTTCTTATTAGACATGCCCATTTATAGCGTAAAACACTAAAATAACGTAAAATCGTGGAAAATTGGGAACCTTGATCATGATTTTTGTTTAACAATGCTAATTTCTAGTACAAAAAAACAACTTAAAAATTCTAAAAATGGTTGAAATTCTTCGAAACTTCACAATCTTATATTAAAATAAATTTTTTTGTTATCGTTTCTCGATTTCCTAAGGCTTTCTATGATTTTTGTCATTAAGAATATGCTTGGTGTACCGTGACGTTTAAAATTACTTAATCTTTAACTTGATTCATAAAATTGACACAAAAGGTCCATTAAGTAATTTGCATATTTGTCTTCTTTATCACGCTTTTGAAAAAAGTCGCATTTTTGATTCAATTTAAATTTACAAAAACTCATTCTATTCCTTGAGAGGTTCGTTACAGTTTACAATTTAGTTACAAAATTTAGTTACAATTTAGTTGCAATTTAGTTACAAAATAGTTACAAACTTTTCAATTTGTTATGATTTAAAAAATTTGAGGAAAACGGAATTGTTTGTAAATTTTTTTAGGATAAGATTATGAAAAATTCAAATGAGCTTCTATTTTAAAAAATGAATCAATTGAAAACATGTCCTACAATTTTGACGAAGAATGTAGAAGTTTAATGATAAAATATATGTAGAAATTTTGATACAATCCAAAAATAGCATAGAACTTATAAAGATTTCAATTTTGTTCAAATGTAGATTTAGAAGATTTCAAAAGAAGAAGCGTTTTAAAGATTGTGAAGCGTTTCAAAAGAATAATAAAATTTTCTTAAGATTCATGTGAAAATTTTGAGTGATTTTTTATTTTAAAAAAGTGAATCTGAAAAGAAAATTTAAAAAAATTTCGAATCATTCTAAAATTTCGGCAAAGAATGTAAATTTGAAAATTTTGAAGATTTTGAAAAAAGATCCTTGTTAAGGATTTTGGAAGTTTTTAAGCGAAGACAACTTTTTTCTTTAGTATCATAGGAAATTCCAAAATAATTTTTTATTCAAGACATTAGTTTTAAGAGAATATTGAAAAATATTTCAAGACAATTCAAAACATTTTTAAAGGTTTCAAAGAAGAATATGAACGATTTTAAGGCAAACATTTTTTCAAATGATTTTCGAAAAATCATCGAATAATTTTCAAAGATGTTTAGAGTGCTAAGAAGTTATGAAAAGATTTAAAAAATGTTTTAGTATAAAAAAATATCGAACAAAATTTGGAGTTTTGAAAATTAAAAAAAAAGAAAGCTTTTTGAGACTGTTTAAATGTTTAATGAAAATCTAAAAAGTTCTCTAGTTCCCTAGGAAAATTTTAAATGATTTTTCTGGTTTAAAAAATTAATTTTTTAGGGCCTGTGTAAAATGATTTCGAAACATTGAAAAATATTTGAAAAATTCTAAAAAAAAAAATCTAGAACATTTGAAGCCATTTTTTCAATTTTGCATAATTTTTTATAAATTTAATGAAAAGTCCGAGTCAATTTCAAAGGTATTCAGAAGGTTGCAGGAGTTTTCAAGAGACTAAAAATATTTTTAAACTTGAAAAGATTTTCCCAAATTTATAAAATATTTTCTAATTTCTTCCAGATTTGTAAAAGACGTTAATATCTTGTAAACTAACTCGAATTTTTTCTAGTGTTTTTTTAAATCCTGTAAATTTAAATCTTGGGAAACTGTTTAAAAATAAATGGTTATTTAAAAATTGTATGTGGTATGAAATTTGCATATGGCTTGCGGTTAAGGTTTCTACTTGAAAGACACCTCAAAAACATTCAAAGCTTGATGTTCAATTAAATTAATAATTCGGTAAAAAAAATATTTCTTCTGTAAATAGTAATTTTATATAAATAATTGAATAGTTTTTCTAAACTTATATATCAGTGAAGCACAAAACGCTACTGAATTAATGAAATATTTAGCATTTAAAAATAAAAATAACGTGGGTGGTAACGATAAATCAAGATCGTTTTGTATAAAGACTGTTCATGTTCAATTAGATAGTTGAAAGAATTTACCGCTAGTCAACAAAGAGTGTACTTTTATTGGACGTGGAAGAATCTTTCGTTCATTTTACTTCAGTCAGCAACGACCTTCGCATTGACGAAACTTCTCCACGAGTTTAAAGCTTAAAACATATCATTTTTTTCAAACTGCAGAAAAGTGTTTCAATTTATTGAATTAAAAAAAAATGTTTTATGATAAATTTTCAAAGAGTGGCAAAATACGTCAAGGTGGAGAGAAAGTACAGTGAGAACCTCTTATTTAAGGATTAAGGCAGGTACTTAAAACTTAAAACATCAGCGTTTTGAAGAAATAAGAATTTTTTTGCACGTATTGAATAATATTGAATAATAATTATAAAACATTACCTCGTTATAACAAATGTAAAGGGACGGGGATCACAATTTTCTTTTATTTTTACGAAAAGAAAACTGCAATATAATTATTTATTTAGGTTTTGTGTAAACAATTAAACATTTCAATTTATTGAGAAAGTTTTGCAATTTAAATACTTTTTCAAGAAAATTATACTCTATATTTTGTATTTCTTCGTGTATTTTGGTGAACGGAAAATATATATGTGAAAATGAATTAGATGATGACTCAATTGAGGCCAACTGTGTTTGGCTTCTCGTAGGAGAATGGAATGTTAAAAAAGTATATATTTTCCCTAGTAAAATATAGAAATCTTTCATCAATTTCCGAAAACAAAATTTAAAGTTTTTAGCATGTAATTTTCCTTCAGAATTTTTCGTACTTTTTGAAAATTAACTTCAATATAAGTCGGCAAGCGAATCACTCTGAAAATTTTAGGAATTTATTTTCTCTTGTTCTTTAATCCCTTGCATTTACTTTTTTTCATTTTGAATACAAGTTAAAATATTTCCCTTTTTTAATTTTACTATTTTTAGTCGACATTAAAGCCAAGCTTAACGATCATAAAGAGAAAAAGAGAGTTTTTCTAATTTTTAATATAAATTTCAAAAGCTATTGAAAAAAGTCGTATTCAAATGTTGAAGATTGAGTAAAATTGCACCTTTTCTATTCTTTGACATTTTTCGTATAACCAATATTTTTGGAGAGAAATTGAAAATGAAATAAAAAATGGAATTCTTTAAATTTTCAACCCAAACGGGTTTGAGCACGAGCTTGAAATTTATATGAAAAAAGAGAAAAAGTGTTTTTTTAAAAAACTTAATGACTTAATGTAGAGTGTTTCATAGTTCAAAAGGAAACTTTTCCAAATGGTATCATATCTATCTAAAAAAAATCGCTAATTTCTACTTGCCCGAATTTGCACCGTTGATTTTTATTGAAACAAAATCAAAGCACGTAAAATTACAAATCTTCCATTTCATTAATTGTGACGTCAAATCCTCTAAAACACATAGCATGAAAAAATTTAGGGGTCAAAATAATACTTGCGTGAAAAATATTTATTTATTTATTTATTTTTAAAATATATTATGTTTACGTAACCACGGTACAGTTTCATTGCAAATCCCATGGATATTTTTGTTATCTGAGAGAAAGAAATTCTGGAAAGGGAAAATAAATATTTTTTTACTATTTTTGGGCTTTCTAAATGTTTATATTCCTAACGATTTCGAATACAATTATTAAGGATGTACGTCATACATCTTTTTATGTTAATTAGAAAAAAGTTCGATTGATTCTGATATTATTTTTTATAATCATGGCTTTAATGCTTTCAAAGTTTTCTAAAAATATTTGATTTAATAAATGCAGAATTAATTTTCTTAAACCTAGGCGAATCTTAGGTTTTTTGCAAAAAAAAAGATGAAATTTGAATAATTAAAGTAGAAGGCTAAGCACGGGAACAAAAAACAAAAAACTATTTTAATCATTTGCACTATAAAATTAGTTTCAAAAACTTTTCTCAATTGCTTAAAAAATTTTTGAAAAATATTTTATATCAAGAATTCTGAAATACGTTGATTCGTGCAATCAAAATATAGAAAAACGAAAATCTGACACGAATGAATCAGCAACGTCGAGGAAGGGAAAAAATTTTGCGTTTGATTGAGATTGTGGTTTCTTATAAAAATGTTTTTCTTAGAATTAGCCTGATACACTACTGTGATCTCCGATTTAAGTAGTGGAGAAATTTTTTATATTAAGTGCCGAATTAGGCCTAAAAAATATAATTGCTGAATTATGGCCTATTTTTGTCTGTGAATCTTTTACTTGAAGTACCAATTTTCTCTTTTCGCAAATATTCGGTGCAAATGGGAAAACAGGTTTGCGTGAAACGCATATCATCATAAAAATATGCAAATTTAATGAATTCACCTGGAGTGCAAACATTCGTATTGCAAAATATTTTAATAATGTCGCATAAACTTTAACTGCGCCGTCAAAATCAATAAAACAAGTGTCTATATTGGAATTATAAAAGGAAACACTTTTATAAAAAATTGAATTTCCCGTCTTATATCCAATTAATTTTAATATGTTCGCAATACTAAATTTTCAAATATGTTAAATTTGAGAAATTATTCGAGAAACGAATCATAATTCAAATACAAACTCAATCATACACGAAGTTTAATATGAAAAATTTCTAGAAAATTAGTATGAGTTAATGTAATATTTATAAACTAACTATTGAAGTACATTACAATATATTTCGTGAAAGGACTTTAAAAAATTTCTGATTTAAATATTTATAATTCGCACTAAGTAAGCAATAACTTTTTTTTTATTAAAGTCTTATGAATAATTTCGATTATATTTAAAAATATTTTTATGTGGTTTGATAAAAAGGAAAGAAAAAAGAAAAAAGACAAAAGAAAGGGGAAAAAATTATTTATAGATGAGAGTTTTTTTAAAAAAAGAGAAAGGGAAGGGGATTTAGATTGTTGCCTTCTCTTTTTTCTTTTCTCTTTTTTGTTTTTCTATTTTTTCCAAGGGGAGAAATTCTTTTTCTTTTCTTTTTTAGGGAAGAAGAGGATTTTTTCAGATTGGAATGGGAACATTTTATGCTAATTGTCCAAATTTAGTCGTTGGATTCTTGATTTTATTTTCAGGAAATTCTGCTCATTAAATTGTTCTAAACAAATTGGAACGCAATATAAACAAATACATGAGTCGAAAAACATTTTTAAGCACACTATTGGAAACTTCAATAGAATACCCCCAGGTGATTTTTGATTCAACGAAAAAAAGGTTTAAACAAACAGAATGTTTATAAGTTTTTTCCGTTTTTAATAATTTAATGCACAATAGTGTAGACGAAAACTAAATAAAAATAATTCTCTTTGTAACTTTATATCTAGACATATGTCTAGAACGAACTAATAGTCCCACACGAAATCTAAAGCTGTGGTTGAAGGGTTCTCGACCATATCTCTAGGTAATTTCTGAATCATAAAAAAAAGATTATTTAAACAATTATATTGTTTATAATATTTATAATTTGTTTAAACATTAAGTGAAGAAGAATTTACGCTTAATGAGAACGTTACATCAATCTTAAAATATTATAGAATGGAAATAAATGATTAAAAATGTAAAAATTCCGATTTTAACATTTTTCTACCCCCTCCACTTTCAATCAAAAAATACTTTAAAAGTGGATTTCAATATTCGGACGCATAGCTAGAATGAACTAATAGTTATAATTTATAATTTGTTTAAACAAAACGTGTACAAAAAGTTATTCTGAATGATAACCATATATCAATCTTGAAATATTATATAATAGAAATTAACGATACTGTCACGTCGTGACTTACTTAGCTCAGACTATTTTTATCTCTCTATAAACATTTCTAGGAAAAGTGGATCGAATATGTCTATCACTTTTAAGATAGGGTCAGAATAG
>JAAAKG020004686.1:0-21543 GCA_010014905.2 Druon quercuslanigerum | reverse complement strand
ATACTGGAAACTAACTTCTATAACGTGGAAGTTATCCAGACTGCTGGAAGTCCATGTCTTCATTCACAGTATTGAAACCTGCATGGCCATGAGAGTAGGTCCTTAGAAGTTGTAGATCTTGATTGATCGTCAAAGTCCTCTACTCTGTATTTTAGTTTTAGCTTTGTACACTGTATACAACATCTTCAATCTGCTAACCTAAGTCCAGAGTGGAAGTTGTACCTGATATTCAAACATTCGGCGATTCGGTTGTCACCAAGTATCTTGTCCTGAACAGTTAGATTAGAAATTAGATATGTCATTCAACTCGGACCATATATCTATTGGACCCTGTCTTTCCATAGGCACGTCCAATACCCATACATCGGCACCAAGCTTACCCTTCTCTCGAGTCGGGTGCGCATTTATTGACCATGCGTGTCCACGACTCTACGTGTGCGTGTTGCGAGGTGAGTTACAAAGCTGCAGACAGAGGAGAGTGATGTATTGCCATAGAACCGAAGGACCGCATCCCATGGGAAACGAACCCTTACACCTCACACCATTAGACGACGCATCGGTTGAATTATTGGAATATCGAGGCCATCGGGCATTAAGTGCTTCAATTAGGAATATTATTGCGCCGCACAATGTGCATATATATTTTTGCGGTGTCCCGGCACACAATACTCGTATTAAAAATGCATCAGTCAATGTTTGTCAGCAGTAAAGTTAATTAATTCCGGGACTGACCGGAAGAGCACGTCCGCTGTCCAAAACCAGATCATTATATTATCGATTTCCGATGTCCCGGTATTTCCTCTTTAATTTTTTCTAACAAATTAGCTAGAATATAGTTTTTATTCTAATCATAAATGACATTCTTTAAGGCATGATAAGACACTAACATAATCTTCAAATCTGTTATAGAAAATTCCGTTCAGAATAACCAAAATTATGTGTATGTAATACTAGAGCGATTTTCATTTCAAATTTCATAGTTTTAAGTTTCATGCATTATAAAAGAGAATAAAGTGCAGCAAATTAAAAACATATATCCGACACGAAATATAGGTCTTTTTTACATTCTCGATGATGCTGAATGAATTCTTTTTTGGATCTCCTTAAGTGGATGTATTACTTCGTCGTGTGGTCATTCGGATACAGTTCCACCGGCTAAATAAGATTTTTATGCATGTGCATTGTTTTGAGGTTAGGGTAGTTTTTCAGCTTTCTGTCATTACGATAATGTAGCTCTCTGTCGTACTGATGCATTCTGTAGCACTCAAGAATAATTATGGGAGAGAATTGTAACACATATAACCTTAAAATACACACACATCATATTGAGAAAAATTATCTTTTTTGAATTAACCAACAAAAAAAGTGTGGAGGCACGTGCGTTAGCATATTCGCTATAATTTCCCAAATTTTTAAGACAAAATATTTATTATTCTAGGAAAAATGAAATCGATACTTATTCCTAAGCACCATACAAATTAATCAAATTTATCAAAAATAAAATTTTTTGAATTATCCCAAAAAATAGTGTAGAGGGACGTCCGTTTGCATATTCGCTATTATTTCCCAAACTTCTAAGACAAACTATTTATTATTCTAGGAAAAAGCCGGAGGAACCTAAAACTGGTAAAATCGATAATTTTCTAAGTACCTTGTTTGATTCTCTAAAGTCTTATTTAGTACAATATTAATCCTATTTGACTCTCTTAAAAAGTTTTGTAGTATTTTGCAAGTTGTCATTTACACCCCTTATAATCTCTACAGAATGTGAGGTTCGATTTGATTAATTTATAAACTCTGCAATAAGGTTAAATCGTATTTAGAGGTTTTGAATGTGAAATTATTGAAAATAATATTGAACATTAACTAAAATATTAATAAATAACTATTTTCGTTATTTAAAATTATTACTTATAAAATATTAATGCGACCATTCATTGAAATTTACTGCATATTTCAATGTGAAAATATATTCATTCGAGTTATTTTTAATATCAAGTATCTCGTAAATCATGAGAGATAGGTAAAAATGTATGTCATTTTTGAGTTTTGATTACCACATTAATATTATTAACAATAACTGTAGCTGCACTACGAAATATTCCAAAGTGGAGGAGATTTCACACATCCCGGGAACGTGCCTGGAACGTTGTGCTGGAATGATCCAAAGGTGTCCGCGGGACATTCCAGGGACGTTTCAGGAACGCTCCGTGCTAATTAGTATACTTTTAATAAACAAAAATACTTTTTCACATTTCATTGCATCAAGAAACGCCAGGAAAAACCGAAAGCTTTAACTTAAAAAAAACGATACTACAAAAAAGTAATATGTTTGATCGCACCTGCACAAAAAGTCGATGATTTGTAGCTGTTTAGAGGCACAAAAAGTGAAGATCGTGAAAAAATACTACAGGCTAATAGAGGTAAAAGACTTCTGAACCTCTAATTCACTGCTGCGAAGTTTGCCAAAACTAAATTAAGGTTGCCTGTGGCAGGCCTCACAGTTCTTATGGGATAAAATATAGGGACCAAGAGGTATTTTTTGTCACGATCATAGAGTATTTTTTTGCGCTGAAAGGGTAACAAATTCAGGATAAATTCATTAGACTTCAAAAGAATTCAAGTTAAATTCCAAAGAATTAAAATGAATTGAATTTTTTTAAATAAAAAAATCCCCTTGATATTCGTAAAGTAGGACAAAGTTTAGACGAATTTAAGGTAAACGACAAGAATTTCTTGAAGTTTATAAAAATTGAAGGTGAATTAAAAAAGTTAAAATGAGTTTATTACAATTCAAAAATATAAAAAATTCATGGAATTCAGTAAGATTGAGATGAGTTTAGAAAAATTCAAAGGAATTCAGTAAGAATTTAATGAAATGCATAAGAATTCATGATGAGGTTAAAACAATTGAGAACCAAATACATGCAAACTTTAAAAAAAATCCATTGAATTAAATAAAATTGAGTGATTTTAGAAGAACTCAAGTAAATAAAAAAATTCATGAGAATTCCAAAGAATTCAGGGTAAAATAAAACAACTTTAAATATCTTTAAATCTTTGAAACCCTACTAATTTCTAAACAAACAAGTAATTAATGACTACAAAAAATTGAAATTAAATACAAGATAACTTAAATAAATTAGAGAAAGTATGTTAAATTGAAAAAATTCCATTGATTACAATCAAATTTGAGTGAATTAAGTGGATTTTAAGAGAAATCAGAAGAATTCGATATAATAACGAAAAATCAAACGAAATTAAAAAAAGATCAATTGAACCGCAGCCTCGTAGAAGGCCTCTGAACGTCATTCAAACCTAAGCGGCATTGCACCCAAGCAAATATGAAAAAACTCACTAAATGAAGAAAGTTTGAAATGGGTTTATAAAAATTCAAGAGAATTAAAAAAAATTTGATGAAATGCCTAAGAATTTTAAGTTAGTTTCAAAGACTTTAAGATGAAATAAACTAAAGCTTTTTAAAAATCCATTGAATGAAAAGAATTATGGTAAGAAAGAATTGAGGATAAATTATTAAGAATTCAGAGCGAATTCCATATGATTGCAAAAAATATTTTAAAATCTTTTGAATTTTTTTTTAACCCTGCGAAATCCCTCACTTTTTCTAATATATTCTTTGACATCCATTACAATATCATAATATCATTGAACATGCTTAAATTTTCTTATACGTACTTTATCTCCAACTTTAAATTTCGGTTTCTCAACTGCTTGTTTCACATCAAAATGTTAGTATACATTCAAGAACAATTTTTTATTATTTTGTTTTGTAACATCTTTTGATTTCATTGGAATAGTCTGATGTCTAGTGTCGTCGAAAGATGAAACAGCTTTTTCAAAATATCTATCCACTTATAATTACCCTGTATGCTAAATTGCATCCACATTTTATTGTTCAAAGTACATTTCAAGCGCTCGCAAATAGACGCTTTTAAATTGCTAAATGTCAAGTACAAATTTATTCTGTTTCGATGTATAAGATTTTCAAATTGCGAATTGTAAAATTCTTTCCCCTATCAATATGTAAATTTTTTGGTACGCGTCCCTTATCAAGTACAGATTCCATCGCTGCAGCTGCTTCTTCATCCTTCTTGGATTTAAAAGGGATAGCCCTGGCAAAATTTGAAAATATATCAATTACAGTTAAGCTGTACTTGTTTCCTCCGTTTACTCTCTCGTATGGTTGCATTTGAACAAGAACAGCTTGCCAGGTCTCATCAGTGCCACGGATATCAAAATGCCGACGTTGGTAATTTCCTCTAGCCGGCTTGTGCAGCTCCTTCACCAACTGCAGCTTGAGCTTCAGCCACTTTACACAGCCTCTCGTTATTCATGTCATAATGTCCTACAGATGTGACTTTGAAGCCGATTCCAGGAGGAACACGACTTTTACTCTCTGATCGCTTGGAATAACGTCGGAATACACCGATGTTGCTCATGTGAATGATAAAAATCTTGACCAACTCTCTTTAATATATAATTCTAGCTTCTCGTAGTTCTTCGGTAATTGATGTAATTTCGTTAATTTGACTTGAGTTTCCAGCTGCTTGAGACGCCGACAGCAAGCGTAAGTGATCTACCAATTCATTCGGATCAACCCAGTAAATATAATCCATCATACTTTTCTCTCTAGCTTTCATGTATTGTGGGATCATACCATCACAATATAACGATTTTCGGTCTTTACTTTGTCTGTCTTTAATCTTTGATAAAGATGAAGGAATTAATTTCATTATACATTTTTATATTTAAAAGCTTTACTGTCACGAATTTCTCAATCTGGTTTATAATATGTTTATATGCGTTTGTTGCAATAACAATTTGTTTATAATTGTCAAGATCATTGGTGTTAGGTATATAGTTCTGGCTGAAAATTATCTAATAATCTCTAATCATTAATCTATCTTTCGTTAATTTTCTACTCCGTACTAATTATCGAGTTCTCTACTTCGTTCGCCAAACAATATTAAAAACTTGTTTGTACGATTATCAAACCATGAAGCTGTAGGTGTTTCTGAGTTATTTTTCGCTTCACTAGCAGTTGATGACTCTAAATTACTGGGATCTACAGTCTCGTCTGCTTCTTCCTCATCGTCATTAATTGATTTATATGACACATCATCATCATCATCAATACTTTCTTCAGATTTATTCTTTGCTTTCTCTTTCCCTCTAATTGTTCCGAATTTTTTCATATTCTTGAAATCACCAACAATTTTCTATAGTGGAATAACAATGAGTTTAAAAGTGTCACTTAATGTGCGTTCAACTCTTTCTTTAACCAACTTCATTAAACTACGTTTTCGTCTTATTGATTGACTAGCCCTAGCAATTTGATGCAAAATATTCATTTGCGTTTGAAAATTCTTCTGAGGTGAACACATGCTCATGCAAGAACGTCTGAGGTGTGACTGTTTTTATATTAATCATTACACATCTATATATCAGTTTTTAAGATTTATGAAACAATCAATACCTTTCCTATCTAAGCCCTGGTTAAGATTTCTATTCTTGTCAATTACAACTAATCCGTACCTGTCATCATAAATGTGCTTTAGATTTATTTAATCTTCCTTTAATAACACAAGTAAGTTAACACTGTCACGTGCAAGATGTTGAGGAATATGGACATATGTCTGAATCAAGTAAAAACAGTAGAAATTCTTGTTTCTACCCATAGAAAATAATGCTTTTATATTATCTTGTTTCTCATTAAAAGGATAGTACTCAACCCCATCTACTAATTGAAAAACTTTTTCAAAAAATTCATACTTTGGTTGCTTTAGAGATTTTAAGTAGATATAAATATTTTCAAATCTCAAGCTATTTGAACGTATCAGTAGAGCTAGAAAAGCATTTTTCTTTCCACAGTTGGAAGGCCCACAAAATATAGTTATTACCCTGTTTGGTAGCAAATGTCCATGTCGTTTTTCTCTATTCTAGTTTTGAACAAGCGAATAAAAATTCTGAATAGGTAGTTTCACAGGTTGTGCTTTGAACTGCATCTTGACAAAGACTGACTGGAAAACCTATAAATACCCTGGTTATGCAGGTTGCCTTTCAGTCTGAAAGTATCCCTTGAATATATATGATTGCTCACAGAGGAAAAACAGTCGTAAGCCAACCGTGAGGCCGACAAGATGTGGAAGAGGCTCGCTCAACATAATCATCAGCGAGTTCTCGTTTGAGTAGCATTTGCCTGTTTACCAGTACTGTGGACCAGGTACGAAGCTAGCTAAACGATTAACACGAGGTGATCCTAGAATCAATCCACTGGACGCTGTTTGAAAAGAGCACGATATAGCTTGGAAACGTCTCCTTCCTCCGGAGGCAGGCTTAGGTGAAAAGGGTGTAGCTTGGAGAGAAGCAAAAGCAATTAAGGCCAAATAAAAATTGGGGATGGGTGTCAGCAATAATAACAGAAGACCTAGGACACACGCAATGCTGTGATGGTAGCTGTTGGAAGAAGAATTGTGAATAAAACTCGTATTCTACCTTTACCGGCCAAAGTAGGAGGATTTTAACCCTTTCTCATACCCTTTTTTGCTGGTCTGAGTGCGGCTGGGACACTAGCTGGCAGAGCTGCAGGAATAGCTAAAGTTCTGAATGATGCAAATTTGTCAAAACAACAACTTTCAGAGAGTAAACGACATAGTGAAACGATGAAAGCCATTGCTTTAGGGAAAGGTCTATACTTGAAGCCATATAGACAAGAATTAGAGCTTCATCTAAAACCGTATAAACAAGTAATAGGACTCAAACTCAAGTCCAAAAACTTAAAGTGAAGCCACCTCATCGAACCTTGACTAACGCAGATTTATGAAACTTTGCAAAATCTTTGAAGATTCCATATTTTTGACTTGTTTTTATGCTAAATGGATTACCAAAGGGTGGATGACGTAAATATGAATGTGCTATTGTTAATTTTGATTATGAAAAAGGACCAGGAAAACATTGGTTTGTCTGTCAAAAGATTTGACAGTAAAATAATGTATTTCCATATCTTCGGTAATCTTCGGCCACCTTCGGATCTGTTCAAGTTTTTCAGTGTTGGTAGCATAAAGTATAATCATCATCACATTTATATTTGCAATTTCTATGCCAACAATTACAATCTAACAGTACGTTTAATTTATATAAGTGCTAAAATTTTCTATATAACGTTAGTTGAACGCCAGCTGTCATCATGGATGATTTATTGATGCAAACATTATTAGGAACTTCTTCAATCCTGGAAACGCACTTTTTTCCTCCAATTGAGTTACCTCCTTATTGAAATGACATGTTTGGACTCGTTGAATTTCTAACCTTCAATTCGATACCCAATGTAGACATTGGTATCGAATTGGATGAAGTAATTAAAATACCTACAGGAAGTTATGAAATAAGTGAAATATAGCTCTATCTACAGAATGCTGTGGCAAACCAGGTATTGAAATTCATATTAAACCAAACAATAATACTTTAAAAAGTTAAACGTACTGCATTCACGGTATAAATTTCGAACCTAAAGATTCCATCGGTCATTTGCTGGGGTTTTATCCATGCAGACTAGAAGCTAAACAGCCTTATGAATACGAGGCACGTCCAGAAAGTAAGTGTACTGGTACTCTCACAGCTGTAGGAAATACTTTTTCGACATGTTAGCAACACTGCCGCGTAGCCTGACCCTTCCCTTTCAAAACGAGACCAATCTGAGGTTAGTATATTGAAAACTCTTGACGCAGTAGAATCGCTCGCGAAAAATATCGATTGTATCTCCCGCCAAGTGCGAAATTCGCGCCGTCATTCGCTACCTCGTTATGAAGGGAAAAGCATAATTTTGATTGAATATCTGCCACACGGGGAGACCATCAACGGGGCAAGGTACTATGAGACGCTAAAAAAATTGAAAAGGGGGATTCAGAATAAAAGGAGGGACATGCTGACGAAGGGAGTCTGCCTGCTGGACGACATTGCCAGACCTCACACGGCCAACGCCACGAAGCAACTCCTGGACTCTTTTAGATGGGACGTTTTGAACCAACCCCCGTATTCCCCTGACCTGGCCCCTTCAGATTTCCATCTCTTTACTTCCCTGAAGGTGCGCATGGGTGGAAACAGGTTTTCAACGGACGAGGAGGTGAAGGAGGAGGTGGAAAAGTGGGCGAAAGAGCTGGCGGGAGACTTCTTCGAGGCAGGCATCAAAAAATTGATCCCGCGGCTCATCACTTGCATCGAGAGGGATGGTGACTATGTCGAAAAATAACTTACATAGGTACAAGTGTAACCAAGTATGTTTTTGTTTTAATAAATTTTTTTTGAACCCTACATAAGTTTAGTACACTTACTTTCTGGACGTGCCTCGTATGATCAACCAGTATCAATCATAAAAGTTAATTCTCTAAAATTTGAGTGTATCATAACTACAGGTGCATACATTAATGGTTAGAAAGTACGTACTATTCACGAATTTGTTCAGCAATCGTCTATCTCAGCAGTCAAACCACTCAGATAGACGATTCTTGGTATGGGTAGTGTTAAATTCTTACTGACTAAAACCCCCCTTCCGCCAACCCATGTTCTCGGAACCGCTTTTCGCATTACTTCAAGGACATGGGGATCAGGCCAATACGCCATACTCGGCGACTTACTCTTCATTTTATGCAAACGTAACGCTAAACTTTTGTTTTTGTTTTTTTTGTTTAGCTTACCTGTTGCAGTTGTTGTAGCTGCTCCTTTTCTCTTTGCTGCTCTTCCCTCTTTTTCTGCTGTAATACAGTTCTTACATGCTTACATACTTACTTACTTACATTAACTTACTTACATACTTATATACTTACATACAGAAACTGGGTTAGGTGAAAATTCACCTATCCATGTCGCCTGTTGACCCACCTCAACAAATCTTCTACTATTCTGGCAGTCCACCTGCCTCTTGTTTCTGCATCCCATACCTCTTTCCATTTTTGCATGGTAGCTGTTCTTTCTTCTATCAGTATATGCCGTCCAGCACCTAATTTCTTCGCTTCAAAGATCCTCTTTCTCTCAGCTGCCAAGAGGTCGATAGGTGTTTCTCCAGAGATAACCAGTATTGCTGGTCCAGACACCGATTTATAAGCGCACGAAACTCTCAACGCACCCTTTCTTTGTACCCTTAGTAGTTGATCTCTGTTCTTCTTGATCTTCAAGGCGTCAGTCCAAACCTCCGCTCCATAGAGCATGATGGAATGAGTGACGCTCATTTTAAAATCTTCCTCTTACAAGTTCTAGGTCCAACAATGTTCGGCATGAGCCTTGATAGCTTTCCCGCCATTGTTTCCGCTTTCTGGGCGGCTTTGTTAATTTGCACTGAGAAACTGAGTTTCTCATCAACCCACATACCCAGGTACTTTAGAGCACTCGCAGCTAGCATTTCGTGTCCGGCGATATCCACCAAAAGTAGTTTGCTGGAGGTCCTCTGCCTTGTTAAGACCACCACCTCCGTCTTTTTATTAGCCAGTTGCAACCCATGTTCTTCAAACCAATTTTGTATCTTTCTAGAAATAAAAGCTACTCTTAATTTGGCTTCTTTCTCTGTACCGGCTGTAACTATTGCAGCCAGATCGTCGGCGAAGCCTACCAGTTTGATGTATGCTGGTAGTTCAATACTTAATACCTCATCGTACACAACGTTCCAAAGATCCGGTCCAAGGGCCGACCCTTTGGCAAATCCTGCTGTCACCTTGGTAGTGTGCGTTCCTTCCGTGGTTTCGTACATCAGGCTTCTCTCACTCAAGTAGCTACTGATGATACGCAAGATGTATGTAGGAACTCTGAACCGTCTTTCCAGGACATCAAGAATGTCAACCCACCTAACTGAGTTGAAGGCATTCTTGACATCGAAGGTTACCATTATGCAGACCCTTCTTGATCTGTGATTACCGCTCCATGCTGCGTCAGTCTCCCGAAGCGCTTCGCGTATCGCTCCAGCCGTAGACCTTCGCTCGCCAAACCATGCTGGTTCTCTGCCAAACGCCCTGCAGCCTCGATTGCAGTTCTTAGTCTGGCAAGTATAAGCTGTTCGAACAATTTTCGCACGACGTCCAGCATGCAGAGAGGCCTGTATAAAGACGGTGTGATGGGTGGGCCCTTTCCTTTATCGAGCAAGACAAACCTTTGCTTCTTCCACCTGGAACTGAAAACTCCAGTTTCCAAGCAGACATTAAACATGTTCAAAAGAACATATGGGCATTCATTCGCGATCACTTTAACGACCCTCGGTGAGATGCCATAAGGACCAGGCGCCTTGCCGTTTGCCATCCTGGCTATAGCCGTCCGCAATTCCTCCTTAGTGAAGAGAGGAATATTTTCTAGTAGTACGCTTCTCCTGATAACCTTATGAAGGTGCTCCTCGTGCATCCGTTGTTGAGGACGGACAGGTCTAGCATTGCTGCCATGTCAGTAACTTCATGTCAGTAACTTCTCACCCCCTTCTGTCGGACCCTGTCATCCCCCATTCGTATGATTTCGCATTGAAATCACCGCTAGGATGATTTCTCCATCCAAGCCACGGCATAAATCTGCGACTTCTTCCAGTTTACCGCGAAATACCGCCATTCTCTCGTTTGGCGAGAGGTAGCAACTGACCATTGTGACCTTGCCGCTTGTGATCCAAACGAAACCATCACCGCAGCCATGATTTTGTACAGGAAACTGGGTGCTATTGATCACCCATATCGCCGCTGTACAACTCGTATCCTGAAACCAGCCTGAACCTTTTCTTTGTTCATATGGTTCGCTGATTATAAATATATCAGCACCCTTGTCTATTGCTAGCTGAAACATTAGTGCTTGAGCCAGCTTGCAGCAATTCAAGTTACCTTGAAGCACTACCGCCATTCTTATCTTTTATTACGCTCTCTTTCGGCGTCTCCATAGACCTTACAATTAGATGTACTTCCTGCACTGCGTTCTCCTGTCTGTTTCCTTACATTCCGCAGACATTTGTCCGAAGTCAAAGCATCGGAAACAGCATTTGCTTTTTTCCTTAAGACGTACCCTGCAATTGATCCAACCGATTTTGATGTGGCCAAGGTTATTCGCGTTAATCGCATCTAACTATTTCAATATGACGAAAGCTATTAAGCTACCTCGGAATTTCGTTTTCGTCATATTGATTACAACTTGCTTAAGAGCTTGCTGTCCTAAGACAGTTGCCAGAGACTTTTTCACTTCGTGTGGAGTAGTTGCGCCATCTAAGTCCCGTATCTGGATCTGCGGTCGCGGTGCTGCCTGTCGGACGTCCCCATTTTTTTTTAAGATTTACCGTATGTTTAGTACCTGTAAAACTGAATGACATTTTAGATGATATAACAAGAGTTTATGTGAATGGATTGGAAAAAAAGAATTGCTTGAAACAATTTGTGGAAGTATCATGTGAAATTGTTGAGCTGCTTGATCTAAATGCAATTTTATTGACAGACTGGATGATTTCAGAAGAGTACATATATACTGATTATTATTTTGATTCCTCTTATTTGTAAGTATATATAATGTACTGAATTTTTGGAAATAAAATAAAAAAGCAAATGAAAAGAAAATTGTGTCTCTTTTCTCAGAGTTCCTTGTCCTTATAATAAGTGCGCAGAGTAGATATGCTAATCGGGTAGTCAGTGAACATCGCTGGCATTGTGGCTTCAAGAAACGTCGTCCTCGGCATTGGGAGATAAAGTTTGATGGATCAGGTTTCATCCAATAGCTAAATCAACTTAAGAAAAAAGGCTTTTTATTGAACTTTTTCAGTTTGAATTTAAGCAAATAATTTTCTATTTAAAACTTATTATTTTTAACTTTTATTTTAAACTTAGAAGTATGATTTTTTCAGGGTTATATTCAATAAAACCACCATTTTATATTGAACTATTTTTCTTTTTATTTTGCAATAACTTGTACTTTTACAAACAATTGTACAGTCTTTTCGATTCCTTCTTCCAATTTTTACATATATACCATTTTCGTTATATCTATAATATGTAGACTAATATCTGCTACATTAAGCGTTATATACAGTATACTTTCCCTCTCTCTCTCTCCTTCACTCATATACATTCATAAAATCTTAGCAGTTTCCAATGAAAATTTTTTACATAGATATATACAAATATTCAATACTTATACATTTTACATTTCATCATTTTCCATGAGTTTATTTACTGTTCTTATTATGTAACCCAATGGAGGTGTGTTTGTCGTACCAGGGAGAATCATGCGTTCATCGTCATGCCAAGTCAAAGCAATTTTTTTTTGTTTCATTGTGTGTACTTCGTGTTTTCTACTGGGGATCAAATTTTGGTACGCTTTTAAATTTTAAAATTAAAGAGACACTTTTTGTAATCATTAAATGTAATTTTTCTTTGCAACGTTGACTCCTTTACCCCTGTAGCTTTCGTTTTCTCAGACTTTTCGTTCAAAATTTTATAGTTACATGATTTCGCTCTCAATCCAACAAACTCTATGATAATGTTTCCTTTGCACTTGTCTTTCATTAACCAGAATACTTTTTTATTTTTTAACGGTATTCCGTCAACATTATCTGGAGGATAATCTGACGTAAAAAATTTATGTATACCCCTTTTAATGAAATCATAATTGTTTGTATCGTTGAAATGGTATATGAGACTATCAGTGTTGTCATACAACAATTTTGCACGATTTCCAAAATTTGGTAAAATGTAGTTGTAATGACAGTCATATTTAATTAGCTTTGAGAGTTTAAGAATAGCAAATCCTACATAAATTTATTTATTGAATTTAATTAGAAATCTGTTTGATTCGATAATGACCATATCGTCTTCGAATGTGGCGCAGCCATGAAATTAAGGCTCTGCAATCAGAGGTTTTGCACCGTACCTTTCATCCCATTTTTTACCAATCTGACATCTTTATATTTTCTAACATTCTTTATTGTTTTTCCAATGATGGAATTATTTATTAGCCGTTAGAAATTTTTCTCGAAGTCATTGGTAAACATTTCCGTTTTTCAGTATTTAGATCAATATACGTTTTTAGTTAGGTTTTTTGCTCAAACTTTAGAATCCTGTGAATTTTAGATACCTTTAGAACTAAATTTAAATATTTTTTTTAATTTCTTTAGTGATCTACATAATTCTTCTTTGGCGATAAGCTTGTTATCAATTTTGGTATTTTACATGAGGAATTAGGGGATAATATATGCTCTGGAGCCAAAGTCAAATCTTTATGAAAATTATGCAATTCTGCAGCATATTCCAAATCTACCTCAAAAATGTAGCCTGATATCTTAATCAAGTACCCATTCGAATCCACCAAAATGTAAACATTCTCTCATTGCTGCACCATACTGATTATTAATGTCAAAATATGAGATATAAGATTCAGGTTCGCTTGGATTAAAATCTGATCCCATAAAACGATTATTCGCTTTCGCATATCTATTGGAACTTTGGAATACGACGCCACGAATACCTCTCTCAATGAGAAGAATCATTTCAGGATCAGTTAATAGTTCCAAGTGGAATTCCAGTTAATTTGAGCATCGCATCAAAAGGAAGTCCTGAGATATGTTGCAAAACAGTTTTTCTAAAATTTTCAAATATTTCAGCCGAAAGTAAAACGTTGGTTTTCAAATACAAATTAGAGTATTCACCTAAAGTTTTTATAATAAAAGTTTCCCAAGTACTGCACGCTTGTTGATAATTATCATCGCAAATTTCTTCATCGTTTAATTTAAAAAAAAGCGCTTATAGGTGGCAACTGTTGCTCATTTAACTTTTCCCAGTTATCAATGTAGTCATAAGGAAAGACTACTTTTCGGACTAATACTTGAAATTCTTCGGGATTATTGCAATGTCAAAGAGTAATTTTTTCATCGTCATTTCCTAGATGAGAAGATATTTTTAAGACTACTCGACATGAAACGAAATGAATTTGTAAATCGAAGGCTTACTTGTGTGCCGGTAATATTTAGCTAATGAAATGTACTTCTTGTTGTTTACAAGTAATAATTCAACTTCATTATCGAATTGTTTTGCTAATGCTTGAATGAAAAAGTGGGAATCATATCCTGAAAAATTGTGGAAAACTACTTGCACAGTATGCGAATTTTTGTAATTTACATTACAGCCCTGATGACTCGCACCACGAAACTTGCCTGTAAAGTCGTTATAGTCATGATGTCTGTCATTTTTTGTAAATTGTTTCTCACAGACGTAATAGTTTTTAGCAGATAGAACTTCTATTTCTTGCTTTGGACTCTGTTTCTGTATTGGTGCAATACACGTTAATTGAGCGTCAATGTTTTTTTTTGCAATTTCTTTCAATTTATTTACAAATACTCTATGCAGTCTTTCCCACGATAGATTTGTAATTTGAAACGAGAATAATCAAAGCTACAATGTAAGTTAAATGCAACACTGTATGGAACATGTTTCTGATAGGGTCCTATATCGAAAGGGTTTTAAGAAAATTTCAATAAGAGACATTCAATGTCGACATTTACAGAAAATGGAAGTTGCTCCTTAAACATTTAATTTTTAAATTTCAAAAAATCTTCATTCTCCTTTGGTAATATCATTCGACATTGATTAGACTTTTCACGGTCTGATTTATGATTCCAAAAGGATTTTTCTAACTTAAAGTGACATAGACACCTGTCACACAAGTAAGTTCGACAATGAGCTTGTGTAAATTGAGATTTTACCAGACGGGATAGTTTTTAATCAAAGCGAAGTGGTACATGGTATTACTGTCATTTTATTCGTTTTCATTTTCATATTCAGAGTAAAAATTTGTATTTTCAATCATCAAAAGATAAATTATCGGGCGTCTTGACTTTGCTTTGCTTAAATACAATGGTACCATTTCAGCTTTCTTATATATATTTCCTCGTCTTCTACACTGTGACCGATTATGCACAACTCCCTTTTTTAAATTTTGTAATGTCTTCAAGAGTTACAGGAAACGAGATTTCATCATGCTTTAGTTCTGAATTATAATGAGGATAAGATATAGTTCTGCATATGTTATATTTCGCAGGACGAAGAGCAGCCATTTCCGACCAGAGAAAGCAGTAAACAATTTTGATATTTAAAAACTCTTTTTTGTCTCTGATAAATATTGGCAAATCTATAAATGTTGATATACCGGAATTGTTAGGTAAATATTTTTTGAAATTTACCATCAAGTTTATTATTTCTGATAATGATCATCCGGGAATCCGGTTCTTGTAACTGTTCCACTTTCACTAAAATCTGCTCTGATATATTTTCGTTGTACCACACACTGACATTTGTTGATTGCAAAATTCTACTGTTTGCAGTGGTATTGTATTTAATATCTTCTACCATTTCACCGTTTACTGAGGCTTTAAATTTTGCTGCAAAAGATACATTGACTTTTAAGCTACAATGTTTTTCAGCATATTTTTAATTCTCTGAACAGCTATTGATTTTTTCTCCACCAGAAAATGTTTAAGGTGTTTATGTTTTAAATTTACTACACATTTGGTTCTAATTCGACTCTTAAAGCCTGATTATAATTCTTCCCACTGTTTTTCTATCAGTTTTTTCTTAGAATTTCCAGTACCTTTGCCCCCTTTTCTCATTCCTTTCAATTTAGTTTTCCATGCTTTCAAAATTCCAATTGTTGATTGTACATGCATACTTAAGCATATTATTTATTATACGTATATTATGCATACCAAAATTGATCTTCTCACTTATTTTATTTATTTTTATTTTCTCCGTCAATAAGGTGTTTGCCTGAACCATGATAGAGATGATTCTCCTGCTCTGGTTAGGATCCATTTTCCTGTCAGGTGCGTGCCCTCTACGAAAGTGTTATGCTCGCAATTAACTGCAGAATTTTTACGCTACTGCTCTGATGGTGATTGGGAAGCTACTCAAAAAAAGTATAATGGGTAACATACACGTAGTGTTCTGGAGCATAAAGCCTGACATTAGATCTAGGTGTTTGAACATGTCAGGTACTTTTACCAGAAGTTGGGTACCATGTCCGGACCTGGAGTTTTCCAGTTACTTCACTTTTTAAAGCCGCTGAAACATCTAAAGCTATGATGTTTGGCACCTGCATTTCTGGGTCACTGCCTGCCCTCTCTGTCCTAAGTTTTAGTTGCAAAGTGTCCAAATTGCATCTGGTCATTTACCCAAAACCCCCGACCAGTAGCTATTCTGAAAGTTTTGATTTTGTTGCCTTCGTGCACTAGTTTTCTTATACCGACACAGTCTGGCGAAAAAACATTAAGTCTCTGCCGTTGGTAGTCCATAATCTCATCCCATATTGATGGTGTTAATGTCTCGATGTGCCCAGGGTGGATGATTAGAGTCACATGGTTTATCAGCTTTCTAGTTCTTTTTCCTTTTTTATATTGAGTTAATCGACCCAATTTGCACCTTACTTTGCTGACTTCTATATCCAACCTGATCTTCCATGGTGGATCTCGATTCCTTGCTGGGACAAAAACTGCATTTGCAAACCTAATTCTGTGACCAACGTTCTAACGGTTGCCACAGCTGAACAGTTTACAAGAGTTTGCACCTCCAACGCAGTTTGTGTTAAATTCAAATACGTAGGTAAAACCTTGCTGTTGAGGTGTTCTATTAGTGTACTCAGATCATTTGTGATTTTCATTTTAGGCTGAGAATCCTTTAGTGTTGGTTTTATATATCTGAAATCTTTTAAAGCATGAATAAGGTTCCTTTCAAGGTGCTGTCGTTTTGCTGCGATTTCGCTATGCATATCATCATTATTAATACCCAGGTGTTGTTCTAATGGATCCGGTACGTGATGCTCATTATCCCTTCAGATTTAATGTAGTTTTCGTTGTCCACATCCTCCAAAGGGAGTTCATCAAAGGGAAGCTTCTGTTCCACTTACATTTTGATAGCAGCTATTTCAACAGACGAAAGCAATCTGGTCACAGATATTGCGCGTTTTTGATTCGCTAGATTCTGCTCATTTATTTTTTGGCTAGCTCTCACACTTTGCCCACATTTTTATTCCAAAAAATAAAGGGGTTTAGAATCTCTGTTTATATGGTATGTCAATTTTTGTCGCTTTTTTGGTTGCTGAATTCTACTTGATGATGTCCCACGGTATTTCTGTCGAGGTGTTTGGCTGCAAACAGCTAATGCTAACCAAAGCATCCTCAGCAGGCACAGTTGATGCTCCGCTGCTCACCGTTTGTCGCAGATGCTCTTGCTGGCCAGCTGTTTGATTAGTGAGATCTGCTTGACCACATTGTAGCTTACCATCACCACCACCCCGCATGCTGTAGCCCCACCGGCGGCTCCATGTGCGACCATAGTCTCCTCGGGAAGCGACAAGCGTTTCAGAGTATAGTGGCAGTGCTACAAAGTCAGTAGCAAAGCTACCACCCACATAGCCGTCAATATCATGAGAGGAAAGCTTAAGCCCTACCGCGACACCAACGCGGGAACACCTTCGGTAGAGTTATTATTATTATTATTAAACCATTTAAAACTTTTACTCGGTTGAACCCGTTTATACATCATAGGCACGGACCAAGTCAAATGACTGATGAGATCAGGATGTTAGAAGTTAATTTAAAACGATGCTTAAAACCTCCTGCGATTATGCTGTGGGTATACAGTTACGAGCGGCCCCTTACGAGTCTAAGCGTGACCCCACAGTTATTGATATAATTGATGCATCACCTGCCTGTGAGTGTTAGACATTTCCCCGCAATCGCGGAGCAGCGGCAAATGATATCAGTAGCTGCCTCATTATCCTTTCAGCACAGATGACAGAGGGGACTTGGTTAAAACCCTATCTTATGCCTGTGATAAATAAGATTTCCGTGTCCTATAAACAGTTCTATTAGGACTTTGAGTTAGTTCCTCTCTAGCTTTAGTATTTCCTTCGCTCTTTTAGAGTTTAGCTTTGAGCCCAAAAGTGTTTTAGCCTCTCTGCAACCAGAGATCAAACTCAGCTCCTTCTAATGTTTCTAGGTCAGTCAAATGTTAATATTTAAGTAAGTATTTATAAGTATTGGACACAATACCTTTTTCGAAAAAAATTATTGGATCCAAGGCATATCAATACTTCTTTTACATAAGGGTCGAAATGCCTACAACTGGCTCGGGTTCTGTAAAATTTTCTTTTGCTGCTAATTTTGCTAGCCAGTCTGATATCTCAATTGCCGTTGATGACACTGTATCTCCGAATCCCGAACCGAGTAACTGGGTTTTTCCTCATCTGGCAATATTCCATCAGTGTACATACAACCACTGGTGGGTTTATATCGCTGTCATGAGGAAAGTAAGCCAATCCCTTGACTAACTTTCTATAGTCATTCAGGACCCGTGACTATCACCATCAGGCATTCCGAACATAGCTCAAACAGCGGGATTACGTTGATTCACTTGGACTCTCTCAAGCACCCTGCAGGTGTCCTCCCTTAAGAGCTCAAACTGCTCCGTAGTGAATAGCGAGTCCCCGACTACTCCCTGTTATTCGACTGCTGGACTGCCTTGTGCCTCTTGACAGGTTCACACCTAGCCCCTTCATTTGCTGTTGACCTTAGTGCTGTTTATCGGCGTTATCGTAACCGTTGTTCCAGCTTCCACAGCTGCTCTACTAGCCTGCGGCGTTTGCCTTTTCAGGCTTCTTTCCAGGGAACCGTTGGTGCGCTTCTTCTTTATGGGGGACTTATTTTCCGCTACCGCTTTTATAGCCTCATTTATTAGGATGGTTAATCCCTCAGCTCCGCGGAGATCTGGAAGCACAACTGCAATCTAAGTTTGACTCCCTTTCTCCTTCTTGCTTTCGTTGTGTTTTTAAGTGATCCATTTTGTTCCCACGAGTAGCTAGGAAAATAAAATGTCCGCCCCTGCAGAACCCTGTATGCAAAGTTAAGACTAGTGTGCCGAGAGCACTATTCCCTAATACATGGATTAGGCGGGTGGTCACATTGAGCGAGACAATCAATGAATATCCTTGCACAATTCAACATACGAACGGTCCCGATTCCAACCACTGAAAATAGGCTTGGAAGGGACCTCAAGTCAGGAATCCAAAAGGAGCAAGGTAGGTATGCTCTTTCACCCTTCTATGATACTAGAATAACGCATACCAGAAGCGCCCGTGTATATGAATCGTTTTCATATCGCCCAGGAGAGCCTGTTTAGAGGGGTTCTTTCATCCATATCCATACACGTGTAGGCGGATGTTTATTTGGCCCTGTGTCCCACACGCTTAAGCCTCCCCACCTATTACTACGTCTTACAGGCAGTAGGGGAAGATTCTCTTCTCTAAAAACTTGATTTAAAAAAAAATTATTTTCTAAACAACTTGATTTCTTTTAAAATTTCATTTTATACAAAATTACAATTTATCATCTGTATAAGCTTTCTTTCTTTGCAAATTTATTTTCTAAATAGTATTATTTCTGTCTCCCTGCTTAGTGACAATAGAAGTAATGACACTTCAGTACGCCTGAGTATGAGAGGTATGCATCAAATGTTCAGTGATTCAATTATTATTATTATTATTAATTATTAACTTTTTCGTAACTTTTGCCAGAAGCAACTGCCGCACCAACCAGAGGAAAAGTGTCCACTAGTTACTGTGGAAAAAGTAAAGAAAGTTATCGCTAGAACTAAGGCCTTATCAGCGCCAGGGCCAGATAAAATCAACAACTTTTGGTGAAAGAATGTTTAAACACCAGCCACAAGCCATTCACTAGCATCCTCAAAGAGATGATATTATCATCTATCGAGCCGGTATGGAGTGCAACACCTGAACAACGCCGATGCAAGAAATGACAGAATATACGCACAGACATAATGAATATAAAACATGAATCTATTCATTATATTATTTTTTCGGCTACAGGCAATGTGTACGCAAGTTGCATTGTACATATTAAACACTTAGGAGTCAGTAGGTTACTGGCAGCAGCTTAGAAGGCGGTGTTATTAAACACCTGTTTCATTGTAAGAAACTGTCTTGACCTTTAGGACGCAAGCTACTAAAAGCCTGTGGAGTGGCAGATGATTGCTGTAAGAAAGCATCCAGAGTAAAATAAGAAATCCAAACTACACCATGCTCCTAATTTTGTTCCTACAACATAATCGCGAAAGATTTCAAATATCGTATTAAATTTACTTACAATATCCTTGACTTAGTCCGTGGCTATTATGAAAAAACGGGTACACGCATGAACAAGTCAAAAAAAACAAAATATTGTCGATTGACTTCAAGATAAAAAATCTGCCCACTTTGCGGACACAGTCTCCTCATCGCGCGCTGTCCGTGCGGCTCACTTCACTCACAAGCTTGAGAACGCTTAGGCGCCTAGAGCGCTAATCTGTTGAATCTCGCGCTTTGCGCTCGAAAATAGTTTACCTCGCGTTTCGCGCTCGGATATTTATTCGTTGCATGTGGAATGATTGAATGAAATTATATCAAAAAGATCTCTTTTAGATCGCAGTATTTATATGCGTCTTCATATTATGAATTTTCTGCTTAATTAAGTATAGTTAAAGATTAAGTTTCTCAAAGCTCTGTAGGCTTTGAGGTACACATTCTCATCGTAACTCTCGCACTGCGCACTCGATTTTTAACGAACATTTGTGAATGTATATTTTCTGAACCACCATAAAGAAATAACAACCTAAAATACTTTTTTGAGACATTTTTCTCTCTCTTTCTTGTGTTGTGATGCTAAGAATAGAATTTTGGTTTGTACATTATTGTTTATGGATATAGCAAAATATCCTGCAAGTCTTCTTTTAGGTTTCTTACGTATGTCGCTTCTTTTGGCGTATGATCAGAATTTCTGATTTTTTGCTTATTACTTACGTTGAGTAAAAAAATTTACGAGGCCTATTGGAAAGTGGTTAAGACATTTTGTAGGATTTTTCAAAAGCTATAATTTCTCTTTGAGACTTTTTTTATGTTTTGTGTCGTTTGGTTCAAAATTTGAATGTTGAGGTGTCAAAATTTCGGGCGATTCTGATACTTTCCCTATTATAAAAGATGAGAAAGTAATAAATGATTACAAATTTGTATTTCTTTTTTGGTTGAATAACTTTTCTGTCAATTTGTTTTCGTACCTCACGTTGTTTTTCCACAAAATTTTCATTTTTATTTTAAACGTCATTTTTATCATTAAAACCAAGACTACGTGACCTATCAAAAAATTGATAAATAACAAATTTGTAGCTCTTTTTCAGGTGAACAATTTTTGTTAGATAATTTGTTTCGTAACTTCTGTCGTTTTTTCAAAATATTTTTATTTTTTTGATTTTCGATGTTATTTTTTTGAGAATAAAAGAATAAGTACGCATTTAATTAAGAACCAATTATTAACGAATTTGTAGATATTTTTTGGAATCAGAATTTTTGGCAATACATCTTTTTTCGTATCCTGCATAGTTTGACTAATTATTATATTATATTATTATATTCTTCTTTATTCATAATGTGTCCCCTAAGGGTTTACATGACTTCCATTCCATACCACTTACATAATAAACAGAA
>JAAAKG020004685.1:0-46633 GCA_010014905.2 Druon quercuslanigerum | reverse complement strand
TAGACCTCCTCATCAGGGAATAATTTATAGGATAACTAAGGTATAAAACAAAAAGATGATGTAACCTAAAAATAAATCATTTCAACGGATATTCACTGAAATATGAATTATTCTAACATGGTCTATATGTTTATTTAGAAATGATTGTTCAAAAGACTAAATCTTTTAAAAAGAAACTTTAAAATTCTATCAAGTCCTCATATAATTCCTAAAACTTATTACATTATTTGAAAATCCTTTCAAAATAAACTTTAAAATCCCTTTAAGTCCATAATAATTCCTTAAAATCATCTGAAATCCTAGAAACTCGGTCAGATTTCCTACAAATCCTCGAACTCCTCCGAATTTTTTTTTTTTTTCGAAATCCCTTCAAATTTTTTCCAGTCATTTAAAATATCTCGAAATTGAGTAAAATTAATTCTTATTTCTGAAAATCATTTAAATTTTCTTAAATTCCTTTAAATCTCTTGAAAATTCTTAAAATGTTTGAATTTTTTTTAATCCCTTGAATTATTAATGAATTGAATTAATATGATTAATGATTAATTAATGATTAATTGAATTAATATTTTTAAATCCTTTAAAAAGAAATTTCCAAATCTCGCCAAGTCCCAAGTAATTCGTTAAAATCACTAGACTTCTTAGAAACCTGTAAGATTTCTAGAAAATTATTAAAATACCTTTAAATTTTCCTGGACTCCTTAAATTCTCTTGAAAATTCTGAAAACCTTTAAAATTCTGTCAAGTCCTCATATGATTCCTTAAAATCAATTGAGTTTTTACAGATCCTGCAATATTTCTTGAAAAGCCCTAAACTCGTTCGAACTTTCTAAAAATCCCTTCATCCTCTTTGAAATCTTTAAAATCATTCTAAATTGACTAAAATTAAGGGCTTGTGACACTTTGTAGTATTGTAAATCGGGTACAGTTACCCTGGATTTTTTCCCACAAAAATGAAAATTTTTAAAAACTGAATTCGAAGATGCTATAAAATAACAAAACGGACTCTTTTTTGAAGGATGATAACAAAAAAATATATTGTGCTGAATAAAAATGTTATGCTTTCTGTCATTCTGATAATATAGGTCTCTGTCGTACCGATGCATTCTGTAAATACTCTAGAAAAAACACACACGAGAAAACACACACGCGCACACGTTAAATTTCGCAAAATTAAATCTTTTGAATTAACTCACAAAAAATGTGTGGAGGGATGTCAGTTAGTATATTCGCTATCATTTCCGAGAATTTAAAGACAAAATATTTATTATTCTAGAGAAAAAACCGGGGGAACCTAAAACTGGTCAAATCGATAATTGTCCAAATAGCACACCCCCTTAATTAAAATTATTTAAATTTTCTTAAATTCCTTAAAAGATTATTTAAAAAATTACATTCCCTGAAATACTTTAGATTCATTGAAATCTGTTTTAATAACTTTGTAATAACTCGTTTGTCATTCTTTAAAATCACTTAAACTGCCTTAAAATCTTATGAAATCTCTTACAATTCTATAAAGCTTTTTGGAATCTTTAAAAAGTCTTTGAAATTCATTATCGAAAAGTATTATGACAAAAGTCGCCGGCAGTTGAGGTTATAACCTCAATTACGGACCATTATAATTTTTTATGATGGATTGCCTTATCGCAAATTTTTTTAATTACCAACAATAATGAAAAAAGGGCTTTTCTATCTTAAAAGAAAATCTATATCACGAGTTTTAAATAACTTTCGCCTAAATAATTTAATTTTAGTCAAACTCCTATCTAAACAAATCTTTGCAGTCGACGAGGTGGTACAGCCTCATATATATTGAAGTTACCGACCGAGTGTGACGTAAAATAAAATTAAATTAAACGTAAATTACAATAAAATATTAAGCTAAAACTTTGAAAAAATTATTAGAGTACAATAAAGTACGTTAAAGTACTTCGTTTGGATAGTAAATGCACTGAAAATTATTTATGAACAAATTAAAGTTCTGAGTCTTTTTCATATCTTTTTTCTGAACCTCGATATTTTTTGAACGTTCGAAATTCTTTTAAACATAAAATATCGGCCTCAAACTTTGAGAAATGCAAGAGCCGACAGAAACCTACATTAAAGTACAAAATTTAATAATAACAAATGCAAAAATATATTTCCACTAAATCTTACCCGGCAGACAACAAGAATCAGCTGGTAACGACGTTGTAAGCATAGAGATATTACAGATAGAGTAGGCGTGCCATAGGCCGCCTGTAAGTGGGAATTTCCGCTCGTTAGAAAGAGAGAGAAGATGAAGTTCGCATTGCTGTCTTTGTCTACTGGAGCATGCGCAATGACTTCATTCTCACAGCCGTTAATACATGTACACTAATATAATAAAGTAACGCATGCGCAGTACGCAGTGAAAGAGAGAGACAGAAATATCAATTCGATTCTCTCTCTCTCTCTCTTTTCATTCAGTGGACGCTCTTACTTACAGACATACCTACTCTATCTGTAATATCGCTATGGTTGAAAGTCCTTTGTTGCGTTCAGTAATATGGAATATGGTCACGTGACCCACTCATCACATGGCCTTAAAAGTGTTTTAAAAATATGAGTTTTTTGATCTTTATAAAAAAAAAGGATTATCTACTTGCACATTTACTTTACATTGATGCGATTGATTCGGTTACTCCATTACGTCTCGTCCAAAAGAACGAAATCAGCGCTGAGCCACATTAAGGACTGAGGGCACTGGCATCGTTTCATGCCACATCCTAATTAGTCAACATGAGAACATAAAAAGGCGCGAATAATGTTTCAGAAGTTTATACCTGAATGTAAAAATTTATTATTGTTTCTTCAAATCGGCTATCGTAGAGCTCTTAAAAATTAATTTATATTCTACTTAAAAAAATTGTAATCGATTGAAAATCAAAATATGAGGAGAAATATTATTTTAAACATTTTTTTCATTCAATGTTCACATGATGCAGTGCCAACCCTGCTTAGGTTGTTTTTATTACGTAAGTATTTTTAGATGCTTTTAGGTGTTTTTATTGTGTAAGTTTTCATAATTAATAGCTGAGAGCAGCAAATAAAAAAAATTGAGAGCAGCAAATAAACTTTATGTGAATGATTAATTACATTTTTCTAAAGAAAGGACGCCCAATTAGGACAAAATGGGCATTTTAGCTGAAAATTTATATTTTTGGTTTCAAATTCAACTATTGTAGTTGAAGATTTATCATTTTAATTAAAAATTGGCTATCTTTTTTTTGGAAATTTAATTATTTTAACTGACAATTTAAATATTTTATTGTTGATTGAAAATTGATCTTTTTATTCGAAATTTAACTATTTAGTATCCGCAGATTACCCAAATATGCACTGAGTTTTAAGTATAAAAAAAATATAATAATAATTTGTTTGCAAATGTGAGAAATTAATTATTATGTCTTTAGTTTTACTTAGTTCTTTGAGTAACCTATGGTGCTAATATATTTAAGAATATCTCGCAATACAATATGCCAAAGCCATAATAAAAAATTGGACCTCGAAAAACTTGAGACACCTTGGAAGAAACTTGGAATTTCAGGGAATTTTTTTTAAATATTTAAGTAAACATCCTGTAGTAACTCCCTTTTCCCAAAATTTGAAAGAGGCAGTTTCAAATTCCAATGAATTATTAATTAATTTGAAAGGATAAGGCATTTTCTAAAATGTGGAAGATATGGGACGATTTTACAGGATTTATAAGGTTTTACGAAATTTTAAAAGATTTCACAGGAATTATCAGTTTAGTAGATGTTAAAGAATTTATTCACGAGAATTGAGGTATTTTGTAGGGTATCAAAGTTTTGCTGAGATTTGAAATTAAATTTGGGAATTTATTCTGAATTCTTATTTATTTATCCTGAATTCTTTTAAATTCTGCTAATTTTTTTAATTAACTTGAGCTCTTCTTAATTTACTGAATTTTACTTATTGTTTTTCTAATTCAGTTTGGTTTTTAATTAATTTCATCAAATTTTTCTCGTTTTTCTTCAAATCCTCTACATTCACTCAAATTCTATACTGAAGTAAAGGGATTTTTTCGAATTGGAATTTTTTTTTAACTTATCTAAATTTTTTTACATTAATTATATAATTTTTTGTTAGAAAATACTAGGATTTCAAATATTTAAATTTGAACTGAATTATAATCAATTCAGTGGATTTTTTCTAATTTGTAAAAGTTTTTATTTCATTGATACTGCAGTCTTTGAACCTTACCTTGAATTTTCAGGCATTTCATCAAATTCTTATGAATTTCCTTGAATTTTTCTAAGCTTATATAAATCTTACTGAATTCAATAAAGTTTTCTCATATTTTTAAAATTATTTTAAATTCATTTAAATTGTTCTTAATTTGTTTGCATTTTTTTAATACACCTTGAATTTTTATGAATTTCATCGAATTCTTCTCATTTACCTTAAATTCCTCTAAATCTGTTACAATTTTACGGAAATCAATAAAAGAATTCTTATTATAAAAATGTTTAACAATTAATTTGAATTCTTTTGCATTTATCCTAAACCATTAGGCGCGCAAAAAATACCCTATAGACATAAAAAAGTATCCTATGGTCCCTATATATTTTCACATAGAGAGTGTGAGGCCTTAACACGCCAAAATCAACCGCTTAAAAAAATTTTTTTTTTGCTTCTATGGAACCTCTTTTGTATTTTCAAAGACTAACAGAAGCCCTAATAATATATGCGACGCGCATTGTTCAAAAAAGTACTACGTTTGTCTTTGTTTAATAACAAATTAATTCCGAACGAAAATCACGTTTCGCCAACTTCGACCAGTGGATCGGTTATCGACAAAACGTTATTTTAAAAAACTTATCGCGAGAAAATTGTTCATTATACATTGAGGAAGTTTTTCTGAAAATTTGAAGAAAATCGGTCAAAAAGTGTGGAAATGACAGCGAATTGAAGTCAACGCACGTTGACGCTGCAGCGCTCCGGTTAAAGGGCTTTGTTAAGCGGCAAACAACAACAATACGCTCCAGCAGCAGCGTGCGTTCACTTCAATTCGCTGCCATTTCGACACTTTTTGACCGATTTTCTTCAAATTTTCAGAGTAATTTCCCGAAAGTATAATGAACAATTTTCTCGCGATAATTTTTTTTAAGTAACATTTTTTCGATAACCGACCCATTGGTCGAAGTTGACGAAACGTGATTTTCGTTCGGAATTAATTTGTTATAAAACACAATACACATTCAAAGCATTTTTATCAACAAACGTCCGCATAATCAGTCATCAATCATAGTCTTGAGTAATAATTGTCGAATGAAAAAGTTTCACAAGGAAAATTTGTCGGCTGCATGAAGCTGAATAAGTTTGGCTAAGCAAATAAATGACTGCAGCGACATCTATAAGAAAATCGGAAATGCAGTCTAGTGCCCCCTGGCAATTATAAATACATCTCCATACCCGAAAATGGGTAGGTTTCTGTTGGTAAAATTGTTCACCTGTTCAAGACAGCTAATCTTCAACCATTTTTATTGAACTCTTGCATTTGGTTTGAGTTCCCTTTTCTCTGCTTACCTACTCAGCTGAAGGGAAATATATAAAATTCACAAATATTTCTCGTAAAATTTATTTCACAATCTGCGTAAAAAATAATGTATTCGCATCCAATTAGAAAAAAAATAAAATTCGTAAAATTGTGCATATAAATAATTATTAAATAATTTTCGTATTCATAGAAGCTGTTTTTATGATATAGGTAAAATACTGAATCGAAGAAAAATACATAACCAGGGTGTCTATCGTTTCTGCGAAAAAAAATTACAGCAGTTTTCACATGCGAAATGTTCTATGCGCCTACAAAATCTGATTTTATGGACAAAACACGTTTTTTGGGTCATTTTTAGTAATTTGGTATTTTGGGGAAAAACTCGATTTTTGGTCTCTTTTTGATTAGAACTAGTTGAAATTTCACTGATTTATCGCTTTTTCAGCTGATTTAGTTTAATTTTCAATAAAATAATTAAATTTTTAGCAAAATAGTCGAATTTTGAACGAAATGAATGAATTTTCAACTAAAATTATGAATTCTCAAGCGAGAAAATAAATTAATAAGAAACTAGGTCAACTTTCAATCAAAAAACACAATTTTTCAACCTGGAAGACGAAATTTCTGCAAAGCAGTTGAATTTTCAACCTTTTCTACCAAAAAATCAAAGTTTCAACAAAATCACTTAATTTCCAACCAAACAGAATAATTTTCAATAAAAATAATGAATTTTCAGCGTCAATTTTAACACAGTAGTTCAACCCAGAAATTATATTTTTTGAACAAAAAGACGATTTTTTCTGTAAATAAGAAAAAAAATTAATTGAAGTTTCAAGTCCAAAAACGAATTGTTTGGTATGACAGTTGTATTTTCAACCCGAAGCTAGTTGCACTTATAACCAGCAAAAGAAGAAATTTCGACCAGAAAAATTAGTTTTCTAACAATAAAGAAAAATGAAAAATTGACATTTTTCACGTAAAAAATTGTATTGAAATTTAAAATAAAAAAAAACGAATTTTCAACGAATTAGTTCAATTTTCTATTAAAGATTTGAATTTTGAAACAACAAAATTAATTTTTAACGAAGTCGTAAAATTTTTAACCAAGTAGTTAAATTTTTATTGTTAAAAAAATCAATTTTTAGCCAAAAATGAAATACTGAAATTTTCAACTAAAAAATTACTTTTCAAATAATAATGTAATAATTGATATTCTAAACAGAAAGGATGACTATAATTAACTTTACCCTGACAAATTTCTCATTTTCTCTAGCCTCTACAAATACTAGAATCTTTTATCAAGTTTTTGACATACAATCTTTTATGCAATCTTTTATATATCAAAGTTTGTTTAGATTATTAAGAAGGTTGTGTATACAAAACCGGTACCGGTAAAAAAATTTTCGGTGCCAAACAAAAAAAAAATTTCACTTACCAGCAATTTTTTACTGGTTTTTTTTTTTAAAGAATATTTCAAGAATATAGCCTAGACTGCCAAGATAGTGGAATTATGAACAAACAAATTTTTTGTTATATTTTTAACAGAACATATAGATCTTTTTACCAAAGAGTTGAATTGTAAACCAAATAAGATGAATTTTGAACTAAAACAATGTACAGGGTAAAGTTTCACTAAAAACAAAATAATTAAGTTTTCACATAAAAAATGTAAGAAATAAAAATAACTGAAAAAAAAAGATTTTCAATGAATGAATGAATGAATGAATGTTCTATCAAAAAAGGGTAATTTTTAACTTATTTAATATACAGGATTAAGTTTTAACCGAATGTGGAATAGTTCAATTTTCAGTTAAAAAATTAATTTTCTACAAAAACAAAAAGTCATATTATCTACAAAAAAAATTTTAATTTACAACCATAAATATGATTTTTCGACAAGAAAGTTTAATTTTCAATCAAATAGTTTAATTTTCTACCTAATTGTTGAATTTTCAAGCAAAAAAGTTGCATTTTCTACAAAATAGTAGAATGTTGAACATAAAAGTTTATTATAAAGCAAATAGGCAAACTTTTAACTATAATTATGAAGAAAGTGTCCACACGTACCAAAAAACTCCAGTCATATGTACCGAAATTTCGGTACAAATAGCCCCTTTTCCATATCTTCCTATATTTGTACCGACAAAATTTGGCTACTTGTACGGAAACTTCAATAAACGAAGTGTATACAATTTCTTTACCGGTGAACAAAAATTGTCAGTACCGGTAAAGGAAATTACCGGTACCGAAATTTTTTATCGATTTTTTTAAAAAGCATATTTCCAACAAGGATGAGGGCGCGTGTTCATAGAGTTCATGCAATTCAGGGAAGGTACCCCTGTGATTGGTTACAGAAATAATATTGGTCAAACCTCTACCTCTTTCCAACATCTCATTTTGGGGCTGGAACGCACCTCTGTGACTGGTCACAGAAACAATGTGGGTAAAGCCTCTACGCTTTTCCAAAATCTCGTGGAGGCGGAAGGGCACCCCTGTGATTGGTAACAGAAATAATTTTGATCAAACCCATTACCCCTTTCCAACAACGCGTGGTGGGGCTGTAAGGCACCTCTGTGACTGGTCACAGAAACAATGTGGGTGAAGCCTATGCGCCTTTCCAAAATCTCGTGGGATTATATTGTTTATAATCTTCAGGATGTCATTTAACAATTATAAAAGTTAATTGAAAGTTTTTTACTGAAACCTAACGTATCCCAAAGTATCATAAATAAAAAATGGTAATAATGTGAAACATTTGTATTACGTTTAAGTAGGGTATTGGAGGATTCCAGTGTGCACACGAACTCCCCTCACGATCAGGATTTCAGGGAGATTCCCATTTCATCGCCGTCTACCTGGTCGAGTTACCCTCTCCACTCGGCTTCCCCTTACGTCGCTCAGTGAGCCAGAGCGCTCTGCCAAGCCTTGTCAGCGAGGGGTCTTTTGTCCTAATAAGGAATAAAAACCAAATTAAAAATTTTTGAAATTGTGAACTCAGCAAATTAAAAATTGCAAACGACAATCTCTGTCAGTTTCGTTTTTCTTCTTCAGAGAAAAGCGAATTTCCCAGGGAAATATGTCTTCTGTACCTCTAAGCATTTCGGAACCTTCATCAGTGAGTGGTAAAACAATTTTAATAGTTAATAATTGTGGATTCTCTTTCGACAAATTTTTGTGTAGCGCGAAGTCCATGTTGATAAATGCAAAGCCTTTTTACATACCTCCGGTGAATCACCACGATTAATTCAGAAAATTAATTTTTTTGCAAATCAACTGTTGCATTTTCAACTGTACTACGGAAAATTCCATGATGCTAACCTTTGTCAAAACATAAACTAAAATCCGCGTCAACTTATTCTAATTTTCATCTTTTGATTGCAAGCAACATATCATTGGAATCGCTGAAGGGCGTAGATTCCAAATATGATCTTTTTAATTTGCTGAGTTCAAAATTTAAAAAATTTAAGTTTGTTATTTTATTCCTCATTAGGACAAAAGACCCCCCGCTGGTAAGGCTTGGCAAAGCGTTCTGGCTCACTGACCGATGTAAGGGGCAGCTGAGTGGAGAGGGTAACTCGACCAGGTAGGTAGACGGCGATGAAATGGGCACTGCCAAAATTTCACCTACAAGCTTTTGGGCTCTCTTTATTTCCTTCCTGAATTCCGCTCGCGGTACTATTTAGGGGCGCACAAGAACTCCGCCCATTTAGACTTTGGAGTTGAGAGATCCTCTTCTGCTTTGCTATACTGGCCTACTGACTATATGTCAGTAATTGAATGAGTAATTTGAAATGTATTCTAATAGGAGGGGCACTTTTAAGCCCCTTGAGCGGAGTTCGTGCTCATGAGAGACTATCTACTTTTGACCCAAGCGGAAGCCAGGATTTGCAATCGGAGGGTGGTTGACCGGGAGCGAATAAAAATCCTGAATTCTGCTCGGGTAAAAAGTAGGTAGTTTCTTATGAGCATGAACTCCGCTCAAGGGGCTTAAAAGCTTAAAATAATTCTGTAACAACACATTCATTTTTTAACAGAAATTTGAATGGATTATTTATAAATGCAAATTACAAAGTATATATTTAGTTTTATGAGGCATGTCTATATACACTATAGTATGTAAACAGAGCGGTGACAATGATTGACTATACTTAGTTAGATTACTATTGTTCTTAAGACATTTTGGCATGCGATGGTGGCCCTCTTCAGTTAATTATTCAGACAATATATTTACATATGATATGGGTTAATAGATAATAATATGGTTAACATGATAGTTGTTATTTTTAATAAACATATCTTTGGTCAACTTTTTTTACTCTAATTGGTGAACGATTCTTCGAGATACTTTTTCTTTTTTTCGGTATCAGTATTAAATAATGTTAATTAAATAATGTATTGAAGAGTGATCACAAAAATTTCTTTTATAATCTCTTATTATTACAGTTAAGTTATAATAACATCTGTTTATAAATTTGTCAATGTAAAATTAATTTAGTATTAAAACAATTAATATTAATAGTGTTTTTTTTTTGTAAAAACTCTTAGATAATTAATCAATAGAGAATCCAATAAAAAATAGATATCAATGCTTGGTTCAAAATGTTTCAAAAATTCAATATTTCCTAATTCTAAGTACCCTTTCAAATAAGTCTAATTGTTTCTTATATGTTTTAATCTTGAAAAAATGAAAAATTGTGCTTTGAAATCTTTTATTGTTATTTTTCGAAATTTTAGGAAATCAATTTTCAACCAAAAAGATTATCATTCAATCAGTTGCGTTTATTGACCGAAAAATAAGACACTTGTAACAACAAATATGACTATAATAATATTTAATTAAATTTAATTAATTAAATTCTATAATTATTATTATTAAAATTATATATATATATATATTATTTTATTATTTTATATATATGTGTCTGTATAATAAGAACTTAAATTAATGAAGTAACTTAATTCTCGTTTTTATTTATTAGTTTAAAAATACCAACAACGATACAATTTTGAAGCAGCCTAACATTTCTTAATAATTAAAACATCTGGACATTCAAACTTTAGCTTAAAAAAATTATCTAAAAGCATTCAGTATCGATTAAGAAAAAAATACTTTGAACTATTTTATTCTTTAGGCTTTTGTGGATGCTTTTTTGACATCTAAAAAATTATTTTTTTGCACTTGGTATTCAGGAAAATAAAAATATTCTGAAAATAAAGTCTTTTTCAAACGCATTTTTTTATGCTTTCTGGAAGTAGAATGCTTTTCCAATTCTATGTAACATTTTTGATTACTATTTATATCCAATCAAAAAAGCAACTAAAAGTTGTTCTTTATTTTAAAATAATTTCTTGTAATGTTTTATTTATAACTGTATAATTTACATATATTTCAAAGTTAGTTGCTGGATTAAGTCTTCGACTTTATTTCGCTCTCGACTTTCTTGACACCAACAAATTTAGCAAAATCATTTGGAAAAAACCTCAGATCGTTAACCCATCAAAAATAATAAAAAAGTTTGGTTTTTGAAAGTCTTAAATTACTTTTTTATGATAATGCTTAAAAAAACGAATAAAAATATCGTGAAAAGGGAGATAGAATTCTTCAATCTAGATATTTTACGAGAAAAATAGATAAAACAAAAAATAGTGGTGAACTGTAATCTCTGCGATCTGAAACCTAGGGTTAATTAGAAGATAGATTTGTGTGGGAATTTGTTTTTCCCAGACCCTTTAAAAATATTTTCAAACTGCTTCACTAGATTAGCCAAAATAACATGTAATAATTATTGTTGTGCAAGGAAAAATAGAACAATTATTTTCAATTGTTTGAAACTACTTAAAATTAAAATAATTTAAATTATAATTAATTTAAAAAGTTTTAATCGTTTCGTTTTTCATGTGTCTTAAAGTCACTTAAAATGATATACTTTAAAAAAATTATTGATTCGTTCTTCAATTTCTAGCATTTAACATGATAACGTGGATTTATATTTTTTATACTTACATTTTTTTTTTTTAGTTTTCATCCTATGCGTATAAATTATTGAGAGTTTAAATACCAAAATTGTGGTAATTTTATTTTTCTGAATTGGCAGAGGACATTTTTAAAATATTTTTGTGAGTTTAAAGGAAGAATTTTTTATTTTCATTTTTTTTCTGAATTAGAAAAGGAAATTTTTGTAGCATTTTTTGAGTTCGAAGGGAGAAAATCTTTATTTTTATTTTTTCCTTATTTATAAGAGTACCTTTTTTCTTTTGAACATTTTCATGAAGCTGGAAGGGATGTAATTTTTGTTATTTTTTCTGAATTGGTAGAGGGCACTTTTTTCTTTTCAAATTTTTTTTGTATGTTTGAGAACAGAATTTTATATTTTCAAGTTTTATTGAGTTGGAAGAGAGGAAATTTTGGTCCTTTTTTCTCAATTGAAGGAAAGAAATTTTTTATTTTTAGGATTTTTATTTCTGAATTTAAAAAGGCTATTGTTTCTAGTCCGAGTATTATATAATTCGGCAATTTTCTGACGGGAATTTTCAAATATAAACTGTCGGGAATATCATTATTCAGGAATTTTACAATTCAGTAATATTACAAACTGTTAGAGAATTTTATTATTCGGGAATTTTCCAATTGGAGAATTTTATTATTCAGTAGTTCTAAACTGTCGGGAAGTTTATAATTCGGAAATTTTATCATTTGAGAATTTTCCAAATCGGGAATTTTATAATTAAAAAATGTTCCAATCAGGAAGTTTTGATATTCGATCATTTTATTATTGAAGAATTTTCCAATTCGGGAAATTTATTATTCGGAAAATTTACTACTCAGGAATTTGACAGTGGCAGGAATTTTCCAATTTGGGAATTTTTTTATTCGGGAATTTTATTATTTGGAAATGTTGCAATTCGGGAATTTTTATTATTAGGGAATTTTCCAATTCGGGAATCTTATTATTCGGGAATTCTGTTATTTGTTCATTTTATAATTCGGGAATTTTATTGTTTGGAAATGTTTCAATTCTGGAATTTTCTTATTCGGGAATTTTCCAATTCAGGAATCTTATTATTCGAAAATTTTATTATTTGTGAATATTCCAAATCGGGAATTCTATTATTCGTAAATCTTATTATTGGTGAATTTTCCAATTCGGGAATTTTATCATTCGGAAATTATATTATTTGTGAATTTTCCAAATCGGGAATTTTATTCGTAAATTTTAGTATTTGGAAATGTTCCAATTCGGGAATCTTATTATTGGCGATTTCGATCTTCAGCACACTTTTTAGGTCCTAAAAGAAAGGACGAGTTCGTTAACCAGCCATTTTGAATAAAAACTCAAAAAGTTAGAGCATTTTCAAAATTTTTGGGACCATTTTTTTTATATTAAAAAATGTTATTTACGGCTAGTCATAATGCTCAGAAAGCAAATCAATTTATCCTGCTAACTTTTTTCTATAAAAAGAAAATTGTCAGAGTTATAGCATTTTCAAAATTTTTAAAATCAATCGAAGTCAAGAGAAGAAAAACAATGCTTTTTGAAAACCCTTTACGATTATCCTAACAACTTTTTGGATTTTCTTGGAAAAACGACAGAAGTTACGAAACAAATAATTCAACAAAAATTGTTTACCCGAAAAAGAGCTACAAATTTGTTTTAAATCACTTTTTTTATAGGTCATGCAGTTTTGCTTTTAATCATAAAAATGACATTAAATATAAAAATTGAAGCGGAAAAACGAGAAAAGTTACGAAAACAAATTGATAGAAAAAAGTTATTATTAAAAATATTATTATTATTATTATTATTATTATTATATTAATATTAATATTATTATATTATTATTAATGTTGTATTAAAAAAGTTATTCACCCAAAAAAAAGATACAAATTTGTAATCATTTATTACGCTATTATGTGTAATAATTTAGTCCCGCTCGAAGCGCGGAATTTAACAGCCGCGCGCCCTAGGCGCGCTCAAACGTGTGAGTCGGGAATTTTTTTCGTTTAAAACAGCCACCCTTCGTAATGTCCTTAAATTTTGGGACCGTTGGTGGGACTGATTTGCGCGCCGGGTTGCGCAATAGTCTCCATTCTACGCATTGAGTGGGAAAACATCCCTTTTTGAACCATTTGGATAACTGTGGACCACGCGGTGCGTTCATCTCCCGGGAAAAAGTATCGATCGTCAAAAGTGAGTTCGTAAATGCGTCACGTTCTTTTTGACTGCAAAAAACACATCAGATTGGTAAATAACCTCACGTTGCATTCGCGAAAGTCGTTGGTAATAAGAAGAGAAGAGGAGAGGAGTGTCGTGGATCAATATTCCACCCCCACCGGCGTAATCACTGATAGTGGCACCCCGCACGCACCCCGTCGAAGATTTTTCAAAAGTGACTTGATTATGTAGCCCGACGCTACCGAGGGAAATTCGCGTTGATCAGTTTCATATCGCGAGATAAGTTCATTTCGAAAGTGCTTCCAACGCTCAGTTCGATTGAGGGTGCGACGCCGTCAATGTAACCGGGATTGCATCACCTTCGTGGACGAAATAAGTGCAGAAACAGATCCTCGTAGAAATGAATATATCTACGGTAATGTTTCATTTTATATATTTTATTAATCGTTTAATCTTCTTTTCGCATGCCCTTGTTAGTTTAATGAATGTCAATCAGTTATCTCCATTTTTCAAAGGATTTTTGTCTGCGTAACCCCGAAATGTAATTTACAAGTTTTCACGTGGCGTATCGTTCTGGAGCATTTCATCGCGGTTCGTGCCAAGGCGTATTAAAACGCTTTCAGGGAACACGTGCCTTGCATTTCTATTCGAAATCGATTCTAGCTGAATTTATTTGATGTCACCTCGTTTTGTATCACTATGTTGCACGTGAAACAAATTTTCTTTTTAATATTTTAGAGCTTTGGTCCTTGATGGAGTTTAATTCTTCGGTATAGATATATGGGATATTTAATTCCTAACCTTCATTTTTAACCGTTTACCGACCTAGTGGGTGGGTATAAGAAAACACCCTTTAATTAAAACTATCGAGGAGTAATTTAATATTTTTCTCAGTTATTTCTCAAAAATCATCGAGTTTAGAAAAAAAGATTATCATTTTCAATTATATTTAAAAATTAGAATAAATTATAGGGGTGGGTTTTGAGAAGTCAGCCTAACGCAAACGAGGCCATTCCTACCGTTTAGAAAAATCTGTCCTAACCGGTTATTTGCAACGGTCTCTAATTTGTTCTGCGAAAAATAATTTTAGTACAAACTATTGAAAATTAGGGTGATCAGACGTCCTGATTGTTTATCGCTGACCTCATTTTTGAAGGTATACCCTGGTTTATCGTGCTCGAAAACGAAAATTCGCGATTTTTATTGTGCGGACCTAAATTTTGTGCACCTGAAAAGGTTTAAAATGATTAACATATTGTACGGATTGTACTTAATTATTTAAATAGAAATGCTGATCTCAAAAAATTTTTTTGTTTAATTTATAAAGTTAGGGAATGAACATACAATTTTATTATTATTGTTTAAAATTCAACAGTTTTAGATGCATTTTTTTCTTAATTTACTGGATAATCTTTCTTGATTAAAAATTCGTCTTTTTGCTTTAAAAATTCATCTGTTGTATACAGATCATCTTTTTGGCTAAAAATGCAACTGCTTGGCTGAAAAGCAATCTCTTTTTATCGAGGATTTTCAACTATTTCGCTGAAAATTTAACCTACTTAGTTGAAATTGGAACTATTTGATTGAAAATTCATCTTTTTGGTTGATGATTTTTCATTTCAATTCAAAAAATGTATTTTATTTTGCTGAAAAATTATGTACTTTGTTTAAAATTATTTTCTTTGCTTTAAAGTTTAACTATTTTGTTGCAATTTTTTTTTTTTTGTTAAAAATAAATGGTTTGAATTGAATATATAACTATTTCATTTTTTATTGAAATATGATCTTTTTTAGTCGAAAATTTATGTATTTTATAGAAAAGTCGTGGTTTTTAGTAGAAAATTAATCTTTATAGTTCAAAGTTTATATTTTTTGTCACAAATTGAACCATTTGGTTCAAACTTATTTTTTTAAATTGAAAATTCGTCATTATTGTTGAAAATTAATTTCTTTGGTAAAAAATTTTATTACTTTGTTGAATATTCCTTTTTTCTTTAGTTGAAAATTTATCTAGTTGGTTAAGCATCCGGGTTTTGTGGTAGAATATCAATTTTCTTGCAGAAAAATTATGTACTATGTTTAAAATTATTTTCTTTGCTAAAAATTTTAACTATTTAAAAATTTTTTTTTAAAAATAAATTGCTTGAATTGAATATATAACTATTTCATTTTTTATTGAAATTTGATCTTTTTTAGTCGAAAACTTATGTATTTTGTAGAAAATTCGTGGTTTATAGTAGAAAATTAATCTTTGTGGTTCAAAGTTCATATTTTTTGTCACAAATTTGTCACCATTTGGTTCAAACTTTTTTTTTTATTGAAGATTCGTCATTATTGTTGAAAATTGATTTCTTTGGTAAAAAATTGTATTATTTTGTTGAATATTCATTTTTTCTTTATTTGAAAATTTATCTAGTTGGTTAAGCATCCGGGTTTTCTGGTAGAATATTAATTTTCTTGCTGAAAAATTCATCTCTTTCGTTGACAATTTATTCTTTCGGCTGAAAATTTCAATAGTTTTTTGGAAATTCTTTTTTATGGTCAAAAATATGCCTGTATTCTTATTGTAAAAGAAATACGGTGGCCAATTACCAATTCAAAAAAAAGCATATTACTATAGTTTTTATGGAAATGTTTACTTTTAAACTAGCTTAGAAGAAGAAATGTTGATTTTGAAAATATAACATAATTCGAGAAAACAAAATTGTTGAAAAAGATATAAAGAAGTCTACAATGTCAGACAAGAAGCAAGCTGAATAAAATTATATTGTAATATTATTTTTATTATTAATTCTTCTTGTATTTTTTTATTAGATAGCTACTCATAGATACAGTTTCTGAAGCCAAAAAGTTTGTTTTTATAAAGTTTCTGAGAATTTAATTGAAAACTCTAATAATGAGTTTTTTTATTTTAAATTGATCGCCCAGTTTTGTTTAATGATTTTCAAATTTTTCAAGTCACATTTCGTTTACCTAAAGTTAAAAAACTTTTGTGTTCGCATTCGACAAAAGTTAAAAAAAATTTATTCATTAAAATTTAACGATTTTAGATTTTAAAAAATTCCTATTAAGCATTTTCACTTCATTGTCAGCTAACTTTACTTTACCAACTGCATGGGACAAAACTTTATTTTTGTTTTATCTTCATCATGAATAATAATTACTACCATTTTATTCTGTCATTAAATAGTTTTTAACAAATAAAAACTCTTTTTTAAATACACTTATATAGAAAATACCTAATTGTTCAAAAATTATGACGTGCATTTTATATTTACAGCTTTTACTTGTTAAAAATAATAAAAAATTACGAAATCAAAAATAAATTTTTGATTTCGCTAATTATCAGGCTAAAAATAAATTTTTAGCCTGATAATAATTTTTTTGAAAATGTACAAAAACATATTTTTTTGATTGAATCATATGCACACATTTGAAACAAGTCGAATATTTTGAACTTGAAATTTATTCAGCTGGAACAGAAAAATTTTATCATTTAGCTTTTTCGGAAAAAAACTATTGTCGTGATTTACAATTTTTGGGATTTTATATTTTTTTCTATTTGGGAATGTTACAAACACCATGCAAAATTTTTTATCACATGAGTAAAAAATAATATGTAACATGTTTCTTTGGTTCAAGCTGAAAAAATTTCAGGTTCAAATCAATCCAAAAAAACATGCTTTTGCATATATTTGAAAAACCCGGCGACTCTTTTAAAACATTTATTTTATTGAAATGCGAAAAATAATTTAAATCTTTTAATCTATTGTGAAAGAAGCATCTCGTGCAGAAGAATTCTTGCTACTGAAAAGTTTTTTATTTATCAAGATATAATTGATCTTTTACCCATTACAGATTAAAAAAAGAGATTTCTAGGCATTTTTTGTAGACTGCCAGTTATTTTATAGATTGCAAATACCAGACTTTAATTGTGAATAATTCTATACATTTTTTATTTCGCCTCTACTAACATAGAATGTTATAGTATATATTTTTGTTTGATATTCAACTTACAAATTATAAAAATTATGAGTTAAAAATTTCCAAAACATTACGAAAGATTTTAAAATAATTAAAAGCATTTTTAACATTCTACAAGGATTTCACAGATGTCCAAGATTTTAAAAATTCGTGTACGACAGATTAAAAATATTTCGCAACAATTTCACGAGGCTTGAAAAACTCTAAAAAGATTTAAAGATTTTAAAATATTTGAAAGACGGTAAAGGGACACCAGATTTCAAAGATTAAAAATAATTTAATGATTTCAAGTGAATACAAAATATTTAACAAAGATTTGAAGGATTTCACTGTGAATAGATTTTAAACGACCTAAGTATATCCGATTTTTAAAAATAAATTCTTTAATGGCTGAAATCATTGAAAATTATCAAAAAATATAACATTTCTTATGAAAAGCTTGTTCTTTTCGACCTGTAAAAATAAATGCTTAATCTTTCCCCTATTTTCGCCCTTATTTGAGCTCTTTGTGCTTTGATCCCTGCGATTTTCCGGTCAGATAGATACCCTACTCATGAAGACAGGAGAATAATAATTGTTTTCATCTTTCAGATGAGAATACCGCAGGAGTTAGCGTGCGTCCACGCGAGGAGAACTTTGACAGAGAGCAGTTCTAAATCCCAGCAGAGTAGTTTTAAGTTGAAAAACTTCAACGCTACACCAGAGAGTGCTTGTTAATAATACCAATATTGTAAATATCTACCCAGGGACGAAATTCCTAGACATGATGAAAGTAGTCATGACGTCACTCGTACATGGTGCTGCACCGAAACACTACCTCTCTTATTATAACGTGTACAAAACTGCCAGAACAGAATTTAACATCCTAGGAACAAAATAAGAAAAACAAAAGATATATATTCGCATATTGCTAAATGATTATATTCTGAATAGTTATTTATGTATGCCGCTCTAAATAGTAAGAATACAAAACCAAGAGTGTTTCTTCCAAGTTCGCTCGATCCATATAAGAAAGTCAAGGCAACTACCCCGCAAACAGAGAATGAATCAGATTAATTTAGTTTAAGAGAGCTGAAGTTTAAGTTTTACATTAATAGTTCAAAAGTACAATAATAATAAAAAAAGGACAACAATGACTGTACCGTACGACACTAGCTTGATATGGCTCGTTGTCGTAGGTTTTCTTGTAGCGTTTGTCCTAGCGTTTGGAATTGGAGCCAACGATGTCGCAAACAGCTTTGGTACCAGTGTGGGAGCTGGTGTCCTTACGATTTTCAAAGCCTGTATCCTTGCGACCATCTTCGAAATTGCCGGAGCTGTTCTCATAGGATACAAGGTATTTATTTAAGAGTGATAGTTTATTAATATATTTCAGCACTGCCGTTTTGAGGAAAAAAAGAAGGGAACCAAAATAATAATAATAATAATAATAATAATAATAATAATAATAATAATAATAATAATAATAATAATCTACAAGTGTTCGCAGGCTATTACATTTTGATAATATAAATTTCCACTAAAACAAAAATCATGTCACTCATAAAAACTTGAGAAACTTCTAAGTTTGCTGCGTCAATAACTTTTTGGTGGTAAGAATTTTAATTTTAATAATGGATTGTAAAAATAAGTTCTTTTAAATTTCAAATAATTATTCAAATTTACTGTGTCAATAATTATGTTGTTAATAATAATTTAAGGTGGGTAATATGCTTTAAATTAAACCATTTCGAATTGTGTGTAAGTGTAAGCCAAGGTATTAATGGATTTCGGAAGTTCTTTGAATTATTTGAATTTCATTTATTATCTAAATTCTTTGAAATCCCTGAAATTTGTTGAATTTCCTGAAATCTTTAAATTTCTTAAATATCGTGAAATCCTCCGAATTCTTTGAATTCTCAGAATCTCCTGCATTCTCTGAATTCCTTGAATGATGTGAATACTCTGAACTTCATCAAATCCTAAATTTAATGAATTCCTTGAATCCCCTTAATGCTCTGAAATCCATTAAATTCGCTGAAATCCTCAAATTCCTTGAATTCTCTGTATTCCTTAAATCTTCTCTGAATTTACTGTATTCTCTGAATTCCTTGGATTCTCTGAATTATTTTAATTCCCTAAATTTTCGGAATTCTCTAAATTCCTTGAATTATTTGAATACAGCAGACTCTACGACACTTTTCGTTTTCGGGACTGTAGGGGAAGCGAACAGGAAGTGTCAGATAACCCTCGCCTGCGTAAAGCCGCGAATGAGGAGAAATCGGGCAATGAGAAGTGTCGTAGAGTCTACTGTATTGTGAATTTTCTAAACTCCTTCAAATCCTTCAATTCATTGAATTCCTTGAATATCCTGAATACTCTGAAATTCTTTAAATCCCTCGAGTATCCTAAATGCTCTAAAATGATCTGAATTCTTTGAATTCTCTCTAATTCTTTAAATGCTTGGGAATCACTGAATTCCCTGTAATCCTTGAATTCACTGAACTCCTTGTAATCCTTGAATTCACTGAACTCCTTGAATTCTCCAATTTCTTTCAAATCCTTCAATTTCATGGATTCCTTGAATCCCCTAATGCTCTGAAATCCATTAAATTCGCTGAAATCTTCAAATTCCTGAAAATATTGGGATTCTCCAAGTTCTTTGATTTCTCTGTATTCCTTGAATCTTCTGAATTCCTTGAATTCTCTGTATTTCCTGTATTCTCTCAATTCCTTGGATTCTCTTAATTTAATAAATTCCTTAAATCCCCTTAGTACTCTGAAATTCTCTGAATGTCCTGAATATTTTGAATTCCTTGACTTCTCTGAAATCTTTGAACTTCTCGAGTATTTTGATTTCCTAGAATATTCGAAATTCTCTGAATTACTTAAATTCTCTGAAATCCACGAATATTCCTAAATTCTTTGAATGTTTAGCAATTCTTTAAAGTCCTAGAATTCTCTCAATTCTTTTAATTAAATTTTATAAATTTATTGAATGCCTTTATTGCTCTGAAATCCTTAAATGTTCTAAATTTCTGAATTATGTGAAATTTTTAATGTCACTGAATTTCCTGAATTCTTTGAATTATAGTTTTGAACGCGCAATTCTGAAATAATTTAAATCTTAAGGACTTAATACTAACGTTGTTCAGCCTCCTAACTTTTAATCCGCAAATATATGTTTTGATCTTTCATAATTTATAAATACTCAATCGCAAACGTTACTAATTTGATTGGAAATTCATTCTTCTGATTGAAAATTAATCTTCTTGGAGTTTTTTTCCTGAAGACTGAAAAATCTTTTTTGATTAACAAACTATCTTGTTCAAAATTCGTCTTTTTTATGAATTAAACTTTTTTTAATTTTAAACTGAAATAATTTTTTATAAAAATGTCAACTATTACATTTTTCTTTAAGAATTCATATTTTTCGGTTCGAAACTCAATTAATTGGTTAAAAGTTCAACTAATTTATTAAAAGTCCTTTTTTTTTTTTTTGTTTGAGGATTCAACTATTTTGTTGAAAATTCCTCTTTTCTTGTATAATTTCACCTGTTTTTGATGTAAAATAAAAATCTACTACGGCTGAAATATTATTTATGAATTACAATTTTTCGTTAAAAAATCGTCTTTTTAGTTGAAGTTTAGGTTGATAGTTAACTTTTTTGTTGAAATTTTGATTTGACATATCTGAAATCTTCAAAAATCTTGATGAATGTCCTCAAGAATCTTAGAAAAATCATATTTATATAACTTTACATACAAATAAAGCAAAAAAAAAACGCTAAAAATAGTTATTCGAAATTTGTATTTGGCATTAAAAATGTTTTTTACCTTCAAATCGGAAAACTACACACGCGCGATTGATGATGCTAGTTTCTTTCAAATTTGATAAATAATTTTTCCGGATTTCAGGAAACATTGGATCAATAATACGGGAATTTTGATGGTATCTTGTTTGCAGGTATCGGATACGATGCGTAAGGGGATACTGGATGTCTCATTGTACGAAGGACATGAACAGGAGCTGATGTTAGGATCACTATCCAGTTTGGCTGGTTCGGCTATCTGGTTATTGTTCGCAACTGCGCTACGACTTCCGATTTCCGGTACGCATTCAATCGTTGGCGCCACTGTGGGTTTCTCGCTTGTGTGCAGAGGAACAGCAGGGGTATGTAACGGCAAAGTGCCCAAAAATCCCATTATCAGAGCGATTCAACTCTTTTCAATGTCACTTCTTTTATTTATAGGTGAGATGGGGCGCTCTAGGAAGCATAGCAGCGTCTTGGTTCGCAAGTCCCGTTCTCAGTGGCTCCGTCTCAGCGGCTATATTTTGGCTGATCAGGAAGACTGTGCTGCGATCCAATGAACCTTTGAAGCAGGGTCTTAATATCTTGCCTCTCGCTTATGGCCTTACTATTGCTATTAATATTCTATCGATTGCACACGATGGACCAAAACGTGCGTATAATAAACCCTATTTTATATTCGAAAATTAAACTAGAGACTTCAGAGCTCAAAATTCTCTCAAAAGGGGGGAAATAGGATGATTTTTCACAAAAATGGGGTAAATACATTCTTTAAAATCAAATTAATGTAGGTGCAATATTGAATTCAAAATGAAAAGCTTTAAATTCTTGAGGTTTTATACCGTAATTTATTGTATTTTCAACAGTAAAGTTAGTTTTCAACCAAGAGAGATAAATTTGCAAAACAAATAGTTGAACTTTCCAAATCGTCGAATTCTTAAATTAAAAAGATTAGGCTTCAACTAAAGGCATGTTCTATCCAAAATAATTAACTTTCAAACAAAATAGTTCAATTTTCAACAAAAGAATTAAATTTTCAGCAAAATAGTTACAATTTCAACATGAAAATGAAAAAGAAGATCAATTTTCTACCAAAAGACGCATTGTCAAAAAAATACATGACTTCTTTATTAAATAGTAAAATTTTAAACGAAATGATGAATCAATCTTCAACCAAAGAAGATGATTTTTAACAAAACAGTTGCATTTTCAACTTACAAAAGTGAATTTTTGCACCAAGAAGATTAATTTTTTACCCAAATACATGAATTTCCAATTAAATAGTTTAACTTTCAAACAAAAACAATGAATTCTCAACAAAAAAATTAATTACTTGATATTTCAATCAAAAAATATATTAAAAAAAAAATCAAAAAAAGTTAAATTCATAAAAATGAATGTTTAACAAAATAGTTATATCCTTGAAAAAACCGATTAATTTTCAACAAAACTAATGAATTTTTAACAAAATAGTTACCCTTTCAACGAAAGTGTTGAATTTTTTGAACAAAAATGGTGAGTGGCTATCCAAAAAATTTTCGAACCAAGTAGTTGAATTTCCAACCAAAAAGATTGATTCTGAACTGAAATTCGAAAAAATGAATTTCATTTAAAAAGGCGAATTTTTTATACCATAGTTAAATCTTAAAAAAAAATTATTTTGCAACTAAACAGTTGCATTTTTAACCAAAATAACATGAATTCTTTGCGAAACATATAATAGTTGATATATCAACCAAACTTTTACTGTTCAATGTAAAATAGCCTAAAACAGTTTAATTTTGAAAAGAATTAATTTTTTACCCAAAAAGACGAATTTGAAACAAATGATATGATTTTTAAACTAAAATTTCGAATCTTGAACAAAAATATGAATTTTTAACAATGTAGGTCAACCAAAGAAGATTTTAATTTTAAATAAAAAATAGTCGACCAAAACTGATTAACTTTTATCCAAACAATTGCGTGCGATTGTTGGTGCTCGCGCTTGGTGCTCGATAATATATTTTTGCAGTATTTTTGGACAGACTTTTTAAAATTAAAGGTCAAAGCATCGACAACAGTTATTTTGTGTTTGTGAATTCTCTTTTGTTAAAGCTCCTTCGGCTTTAACGAACACATTCTCATCACGTATCTCGTTCTTCGCACTCGATTTTATTCCTGAAAAGTTTATGTCATTCCGATAAAAAATGCGTATTCTTTAACAAAATGTTGTTATTAATCATTTAATTGTAATTTTTGTCGTTTTTCCGTAAACTGAATTTTCTCATTTCCAATGTTATTTTTATGATTTAAACTTTACACATACGGTCTACTGAGCAGCATTACCGTTTTTTTAACTACTAAATTATGATCCTAATCTCAGTAACCCAGACTTTGCCAATTGAATTTTCTATCGTATCGTGTTCTACATCGCAGTTGTGGTGCCCTATTCACAAGAGTCTCTCAAAGCGTCTAGGGTGAAGAGTCCAGTTACAACAAGAGTAACAAAAAACTTACATCAACATTCACATGAATTAATTTGTCATGAATAATTTGTTGATAATTCTGTTTTTTGTTTTATTCGGAAAAATAGCATTAAAAACATAAAAAGAATTTAATGTTTTGAAGTCTCACGCGCGAAACGAAAAATTAAGTAAAAGAAAAAAGTTGTCATGAGAATGTACCTTTACAGCGGGCAGATTTTTTTGAATGTTAATGATGTTTTTCACGATTAAAACAAAAACTACGCATCCTATCAAAGTGATTGATAAAAAATTTGTGGATCCTTTTCAAACGCACTATTTTTGTTTACTCATCTTTTTCCGTATTTTGTATAGTTTGAACGAAAAAATGTAATTTTTTGATTTTCCATTATTTTGTATGCTGTCAGAATTAGAATTTTCGATTTTTCAAGAAACTTCAAAAAGTTATGATAATCTTGTAGGGCATTCAAAAATCAACATTTTTCTCCTAAAATATTTTTTTCATATCGTGCGTTATTTGGCCTAAAATGTTCATTTTCGTTTGTTTTTAGTAAATTTGAAAATACTATAACTTCGGTAATTTTTTTTTATCGAAAAAACTCATTAGGATAAATTGTTCAACTTTTTGAATACTATGAATATCCTTAGAGAGAATTTTTAAATTTTGAAAAAAGGGATCTCAAAAATATTCAAAATGCGCTCACTTTTTAAATTTTTATCCAAAATGGCTAGATAACAAACTTGACCTTTAGTTTAGGACACTAAAAGAGTGTACCAAAGGCCGATCTTAAAGATTATTTTTTTTGAAAGTTATCGTGTACAGAGTCAAACTTACATACAGATACATTTGTAAAAACAACATAGTTGCATTTTCAACAAAATAATTAAATTCTCGACCAGGTAGAAGAACTTTCAGCAAAAAAAAAAAAAATTAAACAAAAAACCGAGAAACAGGAGAAATTACTTGAAAACAAGGAAAAACAGATATTCTTCGAAAAAAGGGGTATATGGGAAAGGTATTTTCGCAAAAGTCGCAAATTTTATTCAAATTTATCATGAAGAAACGTACTAAACGTTATCTCAGTTCGTAGCGTTACTTCTACTTTAACCCCCCCCCCCCATCTGTTACCAGCCGCCCTCCTCAAATTGGTAACGCAGTTTAGGGACGTTCCCAAACGGGTAAAAACTTGGAAAAAATGCGTTATGTAATTTTTAGACATCCCCTAAGCGAAATAACAATAAAAAGAAGAAGTTTCTTGAAAAGAGGGGAACCGTGGAAAGAGTGTGAAGTCTTAAATCATCTTAAGGTCTCAGCACAAGCTAACAATAACCTTTTTTTACTGTTGCAGTTTTAATGCTGGATAAAGTGCCATGGTGGGGAAGCATAACAGCATCTTTAGGAGTTGGCTTAGTGTCCGCAGCGGTTGTTTATACATTTGTAGTCCCCTGGCAGCGGAAGAAGATCCTTTTGTCTCACAGTGACGCAAGAAGCACGGAATTCGGTGGCACCGATTTGAAAGAGACGACCGCCTTGTCGGTGATTTCTGAAGTTCCAGCTGCTGCAAGTGGCAACGAGTTGCTGAGTACAGAAGCCCCAAAATTGAGGGGTAACAATAGCGCGAGTCATCTGCTGCTGGCAGCAGGAGGAGATGTTGAAGGTGGTCCACGCGATGTCGATGATATATTGGACGAGGAACATCCAGACGTTTCGAAGCTTTTTTCCTTTTTGCAAGTATTAACCGCTGCCTTTGGTAGCTTCGCACACGGTGGGAACGACGTCAGCAATGCGATCGGGCCTTTGATAGCGCTTTGGTCTGTTTATGCGGAGGGCTCCGCACGCCAGGAGACAGAAACACCTTTGCTCATACTACTCTATGGAGGTTTGGGAATTTCTACAGGTCTCTGGGTCTGGGGTCGCAGAGTCATCCAGACACTGGGCCAGGATTTGGCTCGTATCACACCCACTACAGGTTTTACTATAGAGGTAGGTACGAGTGCAGGGTGGCCACTATTTTTTCAATTTTCATCTCCCGGTTCTCCTGGTAAATATTTGTAATTTCTTCCGCTTTAGAAAAAAATAACTTTTTGCGAAACCCACACTTTTTCCATATACAGTTGAGTGTAAAAAGTTTTCTTACACCTCTTTTTTACTGACTGATTAAATTCTCCTAATTTTAATAGCGCCAGAGTTGAAAAATGTTCTCTTAAAGGGTTGATTTTATTCGAAATGATGTATAAAATGAGCCGAGGATGAACCCAATTCGTCTATTTTTAAAATTGATATTGCAAAAATAGTGTAAATGTCAATGTTTTCTCAAATGTTCAATAACTTCTGAAAGCTTATTGGTATAAATCGTACAGATTTTCGTATCAAAGGCTGGAAAAATCAATAAACCGAACTACCTTAATAAAATCGAATTTTCACAAGTTCGAATCTTGAATATTTATTTGCAAAAATGCCACGACCCTGTATTTTAAGGAGATAATAAATCGGCAACTTGGTATTATGTGACAATTCTATTCAGAACGGGATGCATTATTTTGCTAATGTAATTTCGGGAAATGGTTTTCATAGGTGTATTACACAGAGAAAAGCCAAACTTTATTTTACAACATGCATGTAGATCCCCAGGATCCCTAGTCATACGAGTGCTCTTTAGGACTTTAAAATTATTTCAACTTATCTTTAGAAATAGTTTTAATAACTATCTGAAAAAAGTATTTTAGAAAAAGTCTGCTCTCAAAAAAATGTTCAATCGTTCTGCAAATTTAGATTTTTCGTTATATGAAAATAGATTTTTCTCGTTAATAATTGTTGTGCTGGACTTTGTTTAAAATCATTAAAGATGCATCGAAAATAGTCATTTTATATTTTTTAAATATACACACACAGGCTAGAAAATAATTTTTATAAAAGATTTTGCAATTTTAGCTTTTACATTAGGGGAATTATTTTTGTAACGATTAGGGGTGAGAAATAATTATATTTAAAAGTATCATGATTCTATTTTATGAATCAGTTCCATCTATGTAGATATCAACTTTCCTTTCAATACTTGTTTCAATTACTGGGTGTTGCAGTTTATAATAAGAGTTCATTTTACAAGTCGATTGATATGCCATTAGACATAAAGAAAGAGCACAAAAATCAAGTTTTCATATTTTATAAATATTTTCCATCTACATAGTACCTTTTTTATTAATAATTTTTTGCATCACGGGAGGCTGCTTTTTAACATATGAGTTGATTTTTCGAAAGTGTTTCATGTCACATCTGAAAGCAACAATAGCAAAAAAATGAAGCCTAGTCATTTTTCTAATACTTTTTTTTATTGCAGGGGTAATTTAAAAAAAAAAGAGTTGATTTTTACAAAAGCGATTCATAGCACTTTGCAAAGCAAAAAAAATGCAAAAACATCTAACCTAATCGTTTTTTAATCTTAATGATTTTTGTAGAGGCCGCCTCTGAGTTAACGGCAAAATAGCGTAGCCCTTTTTTTCTCAAAAACTAATAGAGCAAAAAAAAATTGGTTGGTAAAAAATACTGAAAAAATGTGCATTATATGATATTTTGTTTTTCGTTAGTGGCGCCGCTGAGTTGTGGTACCTTAATTAATCCATATTGCTACGTAAAGCGCATTTTGCTAGCTTGTTTCACTATTTTGCTTGGCACATTATTGAAACCTTATTCGCTTTTGTAATACTTTTTACACTACTGTATATCAAAAAAACGTTTTTGCAAGAAATTAATTGACTTTGAGTCATAAAATAAGTAGGATTAGGAAATTTTCGTGTGCAATAAAGGAGAATACAGAGATTCGTCCTACACTCTAGATATACAGGGTGATTTTTTTTAACATGAAACTCTTAAATATCTCGAAAAGTAGGCACTCTATGAAAAAAGGTTCTGAATCAAAATTTAATCACTCTGAGGAGTACATACACTGATGTTAAATTTGGTTCCCCCACACCGCCCCCTGGGAGTGGGGTGGGGGCAAGTTCGAAATCCTAAATGGGAACCCCTATTTTTTATTGCATATTCGGATTCTTTGGATAAAAATGCGTATGGTTTGTCTAAAACATTTTTCTCGTTTCGAATTTTTTTAAAAAATTTTTTCGAAGTTGCCCCCACCTCCAGGGGGCGGTGTGGGGGAACCGATTTTAACATCAGTGTATGTACTCCTCAGAGTGATTAAATTTTGATTCATTACATTTTTTCACAGAGTGCCTATTTTTCGGGATATTTGAAAGTTTCTAGTTAAAAAAATCACCCTGTATACTAGCAGTAAATGCACGCGCGCAAATCAAGCGCTCATGCCTCTATATTTATATTTACTAACATGAAAATATACAAAAATCCTTTTTAATCTAATTTTTTACTATAAGGTTATAAATATTTTCGAAACAGTAATTTATAATTAATAATTTCGAATTTCAAGCGTCTGAAATTTAAAAAAGTATACGAATGATTTTGGACAATTTATTTAGAAAAATTATAAATCATAATCTAAAATTGTTAAAAAGTTGTTAACATTCTTTGAAATATTATTTTTTAAATTAAACGTATCAATTTTAGACAGAAAAGACTAAACTAATCTAAAATTGTTAAAAGATTCTAAAGTTTTTTTCAAATTATAATAATTTTTATTTTTTAAAATCATTTAAAAATGTTGGTATTGTGTAATGCCAAGAAATCTAATCCTAAAAAACTAAGCGTATTCCGACCAAAATCAAGCCATAAAATTGTTTTTATTCTTCTTTGAGAAAGTATTGTAATTTTTTTTCTATATTTGCTGAAAAACAGCATCTTGTTTTGCAAAATGCCTATAAGTTTCATTAGAATGTAAATGAAAGTCTCTCAGTGCTATAAACTTCACTAAGTTTGATTAAAATCTATTAGATGGCTGCTAAGTTTGATATTCCTGACCTAGAAAGCGTCAAATGGTTAAAAAAATGTTTAAATTCTGATTTTGAAAGGATGTAGCGGGAATTAAAATTTGATTAAGCATTTTTTTCTACTTAGAAAAAAAGTTATAGCTTTTTTTGGAATGTTCAAGAAATTTTATAATATTTCAGGATACTTTTCAATATTTGGAGAAATTTTTAATAGATTTCAATAATTTGAAAGTATTTGAAAGTATTTGTAAGATTTTCGGGCATTTTTAAAACGCCCAAGAAATTTAGAAAGATTTAAAGGAGTTGATATATTTTAAGTTATTTTCAAAGATCCCAAGGTATTCTTAAGCGATTAAAAATTTGTTAGGGAATTTTCATGAATTGAGTTTAAGGGATCTAAACAAATTTTCATGGAGTTTTGAATAATTTTCCAGATTTCAAAGATTTTAAATTATTTGGAAGATTTTAAACAAATCAAAAGTTTTTAAAACATTTTAGAAGATTTGAAAAGATTTTACTAATTGTAAGATTTCAAATAATTCAATGATTTTAGCGAATAAAAAAGATATCACAAACAAATATTTAAGAAATTTTTCACAGATATTTCAAGTTTTTACAAAGATTTCGAACATTTCCAAAGATTTTACACAGATTACAAATGATTAAATGACTTCAAATGAATACAAAAGACTTTAGAAGTATTTCACAAATATTTCAAAGCTTTGATGCAAATTTCATAACGATTTCAAAAGAATATGAAGCATTGCAAAGATTCCCAAACGGGTACAGTAAACCAGATTTCAAAGATTTAAAAAAATTTCAAAGATCTTAAACGATTTCAAATATTTTAATGTTTTCAAACCAATACGAAAGATTTCACAAGTATTTCAAAGATGTTAAACTATTTCAAAAGGTTTCAACAAATTTGAGAAGATTTCAAAAGATTTTAATGATTTCAAGCCAACATAAAAGATTAAACTAAGGTTAAAGAAAGCTTTCACAAATATTACAAAGATTTCAAAAAATTTCACAAAGATTTCAAGGATTTTAAATATTTCAAATGATTTACAAAAATTAAAAAGATCCTAAACGATTTCACAGAAACTACAAGATTTCACTAAGATTTCAAAATATCTCAAATATTTCACAAAAATTACAAGGAATCTCCAAAAATTAAGAATTCTTATTTTTATTGTTCTACTTTCTTTAAAAATTCTTGTCTGATAAAAAATGAAATGGCACATTTTTTACATGAACAACAAACATTCATTTTATTATTTGACGTAAAAAAAGAAAACCGGCAAAACCTGGGAAAGACCTTGAATTTCGTTCCTAAGAATCGCTGGACATCCTGTAAAAGTGTCAAACAAGTTTAAATTTCACTTGAGATGAGAATCTACCAAAATTAAATGTTTTTTACAGGTAGGAGCTGCTTTAACAGTACTGTTGGCAAGTAAGGCTGGCTTACCTGTGTCAACGACTCACTGTAAAGTTGGATCCGTCGTCTGCGTGGGCTGGGCATCACGTGGTGGCGAGGGTGTCTCCTGGACACTTTTTCGAAACATTGCCTTTGCCTGGTTAGTTACTGTTCCAGTAGCTGGATTGTTATCTGCAGGTTGCATGACTGTTTTTAGACAAGTAATTACATTGTGATTTTCAACTTCCGAGCTTTTCAAATTGTTTCAGCGAATACCATCCAAAGCTACTGTTGTCAATAATTAATTAAGAAATAAATCACCAAAAACGAATGCAGAATCTTTTCACTCGGCCCACTTTTCTCTCTAATCAGGAATTTCGTTTTCAAGATGTAATCATTTTCAGCGTGACAATATAGTAGGCCACCGCACGAACATTACGCTACCGTCGACTACCGCACGACCACCACCCCCCATTGGCCACAGCACATATGAGATAAAAATAAAATATATTAAAATAGTGTTATTAGAAGAAAATAAATCCATAACATGTACACCTGCAAGAGCGATGATTGAGTGAGTGAGTAACGAAAATGTTCGGCCCCTTTCCGAGTAGATAGAGACGTTATGGGATGTGAAAAATGGTCAAAATTGCAAAGGACCCCGTACAATTTACTTTAAATTCGGCCCTGGTCAAATCGGATGAAATTGCAATATAATATAGTTCAAAGCCTCCTGATCAAAAAATCCTAATGGGTATTTGTCAAAAAAATCCAAAGTTTTCGAGATAGGTGGGACCGAACGAGAAAAATATAACCACAAGCGAATCTAATTTTATTTTTGAAGTTTATTTTTGAAAAACGGGAATTTGATTCTGATCGCAGTAAAATTCAAGTTTTCATCATTTAAATAATTTTGGTCAATTTAGAAGAGTGATTTCGACTTGATCTACAGTCTCATGGCATATGAGGGTTTTTATTAGGTAATGGAAATATTTATTTATTTATAATGATATGTACTGATGATATTTCAAACTTATAGACAATCATTTTCTTTAGAGGAAAGGAATTTAAAAAAATCCCTGTTCCAGGACGGAATTCGTCACAATTTGAAAGTTCTCCCTTGCAAAGTTTAGGGAACGAGAGACTTCAGTCATTTTTAGAGTAGAAGTAGTATTTCAAAGAATGAATATTTTTGAATTATAATTGCAAATTTAGTTATATCGTTCGTTGCAAATTCATCCTTTCATAGTTAAAAATGCCGTTACTTGGTTAAAACTCAAACTATCCGTCTTTGTTGTTAATAATTAGATTTTTTTACAGAAAATTTAACTATTCTATTTTTGTTTGAAAATTGATATTTGTATTTAAAAGTTAAACAATTTGTTTGAAAATATATGTCCTTTTTGAAAAATTCGCCTTATCCTGAAATTCAATTAATCTAGTCTAACATTCATAATTTTAGTTGAAAATTCATCAATTGTTGCGAATTAATTCCCTTCTGATTTAAAATTTTATCTTTTCTACTTCAAAATTTAACAATTTGGATGAAAATTTGTCTTTTTTAATTGGAAATTTAACTATTTCGTTAAAAATCCACATATTGTTTTCAAAAATCGTTTTTTTTTGTTGAAAATTATCTTTCTCTTTACAAGTTAATTTTCTTGTTTAAAAAGTCTGCTTTTCATTAAAAAAACTCAGATATTCCAGTTAAATATTTATCTTTTTAGTTTAAAACTCTACTTTAGGTTGGAAATAAAACTACTTGGTTGAAAGTTCAACTCTTTTTGTTAAAAATTATTTTTTTATTAAAGATTCATCGTTTTAATTGAAAATTTATCTCTGGTTGAAAATGTAACTACTTTGTTAAATAATAAATTTTTTAAATAAAAATTCAACTATTCCGGTAAAAAATTAAACTATTTTGCTTAAAATGCGTTTTTTAAAATAAGAAATAGATTTTTAACAGAAAATCTATCCATTCTATTTTTGGTCCAGTTGAATATTCTATAATATCAGATAAAAATTCATCTCTTTGGTTGAACACACATCTTTTGACTAAAAATTTAATTACGTAATTTTTTATTGAAAGAAGATCTTCTTTAGTTGAACATTCATCTTTTTGGTAATCTTCTTGGTTGAAAATTCATCTTTCTGGTTTAAAATTCAACTATTCCAGTTAAACATTTACAATTTTAGTAAAAACTCATCGTATGGTTTGAACATTTAACTATTTTTTTTTAGTGGAAAGTGATTTTTTAAATTTAAAATGTAACTGAATCTAATTGAATATTCCATACTTGTAGTTGAAAATTCATCTGTTTGATTAAAAATTAATGTTTTTTACCTAAAATTTAATTATTCAAGTTTTGTTTGACAATTGATCTTTTTTAGTAAAAATTAATTTTTTTTCTTGAAAATTCAACTATTTTAGTTATAGATTGTTTTAGATCAAAACTCATATTTTTGGCTTTAAAGTTCAACTATTATAATTGAAAATTCATCATCTGTTTTGAAAATTGAACTTTTTCTTGAAAATTCGTTATTTCTCTTTGTTAAAAACTGATATTTTTTAGTGCAAAAATATAAATATTTGTTTCAAATCTCACTTATTTTTTAACTTTTTGCTTTGTTAAGTTAAAGGGTGTTTAGAATGACCGTCATGAATTAAAATACTTGTTTGAGTTTAGCGGAAAGTATGAATGTTACTTTTAGTTGACCGGGAAAATACAAAAACTTGACTGGGAAAAGACCGCCAATTTTAAATTTTCCTTATAGAATCGCCATCCTGATTATTATTAAAATATTGATATTTTGAAATTGAAATAACGAGTGATGATCTTTAATCAAAAATTGCATAATGAATCAGAATTTCTGAAGGATCTCGCGGCACTGACTTATCTTTAAAATATTTGATTTTCAGCTGTTTTTTACAAAACTGAAGATATTGATAGAAAATTAGGCTATGTCAGAATTTCAATTACATAATAGATTCGTTTTGGAATATTTTCGTTTAGAGAATTTCAGTGTTCTCTCATTGAATATACTGAAGCTGCCATAACAACGACTTGTTAATGGTCTCTTAAATCAATAATGAGAAGACATTGAACAGACAAATCAAGAATGGTGTTTTGAAACATTTCTTTATTGGGTTCATTTCATAGATATTTATAATCAGCATCATGCTTTAATTAAAAATTTAATTTATCGGGCTGCAGTCTAGTTTAAATCGGAATGGAAGGTCTACCCTTGATTCCTGGATATACGTTCCAGGAACCTGCTGTAAGTTAATAATAATATAATTTATAGAAATAAGTTAATTAAATAGAAACTTTAATATCTGGGACAGATACAAGATTACAAATTGAAGCAAAAATTTGGATTTCTGAATGGATTTCGAGTAATAAGAGATTCTGAAGTTGGAATTGGTAGAAGGCCAATTGATGCTGCATCCAGTGCCTATGCGATTGAAAATGAAACAGTACAGTATGCATTTCATATTATTTAATTTATACAGGGTACCTAGCGATTTACAGGCCAATAAATTAAGTTTTCGTTTTTTTCCAGTCATATAGTGAAATTACCGTACAATTTATGTACTGTTGCATTGTATTAAATACTTTAATAAGAGAAGTTATTTAATTTTTATGAATATTAAACATTATACTTTAAGGGTTATTTTAGAATTCTATTATATTTTTCAAATTGTCATTTAACCTCAACTGATGATGAATTCTTTGAAATCTTTGTGAGACGCTTGAGTTTGTTCTGATAACTTTAGACATATTTTTGAAAAGTTTAAAAATTGTATGAAGTCTTTTGAAATGTACATTTTAAAATCTTTTGGATCTTTGTATAATCTTTGAAACACTTGAAACTTTTTGAAATCTTTTTTAATTTTTGTGAACTCCTTCGAAATCTTTTAATTTTTTAAAAATCTTTTGAAGTCTTTTGGAAATCTTTGGAAATATTTGAACTATTTGAAATCTTTTAAAATCTTCTAAAATATATAATATAATCCTATGAATCTCTAAAATCTTTTAAAACCTTCTACAATATATAATATAATCCTATGAATCTCTAAAATCTTTTAAAATCGTTTGGAATCTGCAAAAATCTTTTAAAATTTCTTCACATCTTTGGCATCTTTGAAATCTGATATACAATATCTTTGTGAACTTTGCTGTCCTTTCTAATCATTCTAATTTTTGCGAAGTCTTTGAAATTTTTGTGAAATCTTCTAAATTATTTTGAAAGGTACTTTTTGAAACCTTAGGAATCTTTTGAAATGGTTCAAAATCTTTAAAGTCCGTGACATTTTTTGAAATTTTCTAAATTTTTTAAAAAACTCTGTTAAGTCTTTTAAAATCGTTAAAAATCTTTGAAATCTTTTAAAAATATTTTTCGTCTTCTAAAATATTTTGAAATCATTGTGCAACATTTTGAAATCTAGGAAGTATTTGAAATCTTAAGAAATCTCCAGAAATCTTTGGAATCTTTGAAATATATGATGTACAGTGTCTTTGTATAATATTTTTAATCTTTTTGACTCTTTGAAATCCTTGAAATCTTTGTAAGATCTTTGAATTCTTCTTCTAAAATCTTTTGAAACCTTTTGAAATCTTTAAGAAATCTTTTAAAACTTTTTGAAATTTTTAGAAATACGTTAAATTTGGTATACACGCCTTTGCGAAATTTTTTTAACCCTTATATAGTTTTTTATGTCCTTGAAATTTTTGGAAATGTCTTTTGAAACTGTTTGAGAAAATTTGAAATCTTTGTAAAATCATTTAAATCTTCTATTTTTTAAAAAATATTTCAAATTTTGAAATCTTCTGAAAAATTTGGAATCCTTTTTAAACCAATTAAAATCTGATGCACACACCTTTATAAGATCTTTTTTTTGAATCCATGTGAATTCTTTGAAATTGTTGAAAATCTTTCTGAAATCTTTGTGAAGTCCTTTGAATCCATTTAAAATCTTTAAAAAAAATGTGAATCTTTTAGAACCATTTGAAATCATTAAAAATCCTTCTTTAAAATCTTTGGAATCAGATATAACAGCCTTTGGGAAATCTTTTGAATCCTTGTGAAATCTTTGAAATCCTTAAAATCGTTGTGAAATCTTTTGGAATATTTGAAACTGTTTAAAATTATTCAAATATTTTAAATCTTGCGAAATCGTTTAGAATCCTTAAAATACTTTCAAATCTATATAAATCTGGTGTAGACTTAACAGTGTAGTGGTCAATTCCTCGAAAGTTCTATACCGGAAACTGGATTAATATTCACATTTTCAACTAATAATTTTTATAATTTGTAAGTTGAGTATCACAAAAAATGTATACTTTAACATTATTTAACAGATTTTAAATATGAAAATAATTAAAGATTATAAGAAATCCTCAAAGACAAAAAATTTAAATTACACTGCGGATTTCAATAAACTAAATGTTTTATAAACAAAGAATAAAAAAATCTAGGTTCTCATGTAAAATTCAAGGATATTTTAAGGTTTTCAAGGTTAAACTAAAATTAAGGGAGAATTCCATGTTTTAAATTTTTCAAGGTCGCTAGATACCCTGACTTATTGATTTAATAAAAATAAATCTCTTCAATTGCAAAATAGCTACGACCCCTCATTAACTTACGGAAGAGTGCGAGAATATGAATATCAACAGTTCTTTCCTCATTATACACTGTATGCACAAAAATGCTTGTGTTTTAAAGCTTTTTTTCGACAAGGCGTATTTGGATCTCCACACGAGCACTTTCGAATTCGCTATGTCAATATTATTTATTATTTGGAAGATGAGACGCTATCTGTGATAGAACCTCGAATCGATAATGCTGGATTTGATCAAGGAAGGTTAGTGAGGAGAGGAAAGATTGTCAAGAATTCTAGAGGAGATGTTTTTCACTGGAAAGATTTGAACGTTGGCATTGATATTGGTAAGTTTCAAAATACACTCAACTCCCGATATTAGAACGGTTTCGAGCATGAATTGCAGTGGCCTTGATCTTGAATCGGGGGAATCCAAACGTATACAGTTAGGGCTTGACTGGACACCACTTCTTTTTCGGCCCCTCGGCTCCTCTCATCAAGAAACTGCGGAAGCCATCAGTTCTAGTAATATCGTAAACCGGGGGTTCTTATATCGTGAGTGGAGTGTAAATAACAGAATTCAAAGCAAAAAACGAATACAAAAATAGTGAAGCAGAGTAATTTTTCACGTTAATATGGAATCAATAAACATTTTTTTACATATTTGAAAGAAGAAGCAAGCTTTGTATAAGGAATAATCTATTTAAAAAAAATCTTAAATAATTTTTAAGAACTTCTGATATTAAACAATTCGCATCAGAAATTTTAAATAAATAACTCGTATATGTTTAAAATCGTTCCCATATTCAATAATATTTTCTCTTTTAAAAAGTTCATAATTAAAAATCAAATCGTGATATATAATAGTAAAATTTAATATTTCTTTCCAAGATTTGTTTTTTCGTCCTTACTATATTTAATACTTTGAATGTGAATTTAAAACTTTTATTGGTAAGATTTAAAAATAAAATTTGAGACTGTTTAACACTCCTACATGATTTAAAATTAAATTTTCTCCATTTTTAACGATTGACCTAAAACTATTTAAGTTTAGAATATTTAACTTTCCAGTTAATCAATTTAGAATTTTCTATTTTTGAATTATTTAACTTTGTACACTTCAATTAAAAAGTAAATATTTTTTTATCTGTTCTAATTTTATATTAGACAATAACTTCTGTTTCACTTTTATATTCATATTTACGTTACGATACAAAAACAATTTTTAAAAAATAGTTTTAAAATTGTAATTTTCCAATAAAAAAATACCATTTTTTGGTTTTATTGTGGGGCTTTAATGCTCTGGCTAAAATCAAATAAATACAATTGCATTTTTGAAACTAGATAAAAAGTTAAATGGGCCAGAAAGACGTGCGCTTATACATTTTTAACCATTAGCAACATTTTTTAATTTGTATAGATTGAAAGAATAAATATTTTACCTTAAAGTTTAATTTAAATCCTGAATAGTTCAGTTTGAAATTGTTTAAATTAAAACAAATTAAATTACTTATAGTAGATAATTCTGTGGGTTAAAACAAAGATTTCTCTACCTACGGCAGGATATTCCAGTTTTGAACATTTTGCAGATGTAGCATGAGAAATTGTATTTTCAAATATCGTATATTTAAAGAGAAAAGGAAAAAAAGGTAAACGCAGGGTAATAGGTGAAAGACTTTTCACGATTAAATCCTAAAAATAATTAATTTATAAAATTAAAATAAAAGAATAAAATATTTGTATCTAGGAATTTATGGGGTGGTTTATCACACATATGACTGTGATCGTTTCACGAAGGAATTTCTAACCAGTCAGGGAATTGACGTTGGTGACAGAGAAGAGTCTCCACCAGATCCATACATTCAATTTCGAAAAGGTACATTTAAAATCCCAACTAGAACTACACCAGCGGTTGATGATACCAGAAGACGCTTCTTAGAGTACGATGGGATGGTTTTATTATTTGATGCAGTGTGGGATGATGATTTTTATCAAATCCTCTATTTTTTAACGGACGACACAATTAGTGTTAAGGAGATTCACACACCAAACGATGGAAAAGATCCTGTAGCTATGCTTCTCAAAAAGGCTAAGGTTCCTAAAAATTGGAAAGATCTACCCCCAACCTATCCGGGGATTTATATGGAACGTGGCGATCCAGATGTTGTGGAATATTACACTCCAAATGACTTAATGGTACTTATAATACTTTCCAAAATTTAATTTAAAAAAAATAGTCAAAGCCCCCTATTAAGATTGTGATGAAATCGGTCAAACCTCCCCCTCTCATACTTCCCCTCGTCTACTCCTACTACATTTCTCTACTCCCCTCCAAACAGTTCACTCCTTCCGCTCCTTTCCAAATTCTTCCACCTCTACTTACACCTCTCCAAACCTCTCCAAGCTAACACACCCCTTCCCCTACTATGCCCAGACACCACTTCCCCTCCCCGACTCACCGTCATTTCTAATCCTTTACCCTAATTCCTTTTTCTTCATTTCCCCTTACTACCCGTATTTCACTTTCGCTTATTTCACCTCACTTTCCATCTTCTCATTTCCCCTTACTTATCCACACCCATTTCCCATACTTTCCCACTCCCGAGTTCCCAACACTCTCCCTAACCCGTCTCCCATATTCCCTAACTTTACTTAGTTTCTTTTTCCCTTCATTATCAATTACTCCTCCTATTGCCCACGGGAAATAGGAGAAGTGATAGCTCATTATCCGTACTTTACTTACCTTTAATTCAACTCACGTTCCATCCACTAATTTCCCCTACCTTCCCCTACCTCCCCTCCCCTAATATCCTCTACTTTCCCATCCCTGATTTTCCGTCAATTTACCTACCCCTTTTATTTTTTTTTCACTTACCCTCCCCCATTTCCTCTGCTTCCTCATCCCCACTGGCCTTAATACCCCTCCTCTCATTTATCTTCATTCCCCCAATTACCATCCTTTCATTCCTCTACTTCCGCTTTCCTACTTTCCCTCCTTACCCGACAACTGGTTGACTGAGTATTAAAAGAAATGTTAGCAGATGAACCTTTTCAAAGGTCCGTTAAAATAGCACCTCTACAATCGAATTTTGGGATTTTTCATAGCTCAGAATTTTGGGATTTTTTTGGGCACCAACTAAAATTTTTGGGCTCCTTTACTTTTTTCAAAAAATGAATTTTCTTGTGGAGGTGCTAGCTTACATTACTACAGCACCTCGACTTCAGAAAATCAGTAAATAATAAAAATTCATATCCTCCAGAATGTTCGGCTTTTTTTGGGTTCCTCAAATCCGCAAAAAAAGTTCCCCTAAAACAACCCTTAACTTCCAAAATCAATCCCCTTAAAAAAATTGAATTTTTTAAAGTAATTTAATTACGGAATAGTTTTGGTTGTTTTTTGGGCTCCTCGAAAATACACACTCCACTTTTTGGGCTCCAACCATTAACCATTAAAGCCAAAAAGCAACGTAGATACGACTTTGTCCAAAAATAATCTTTTTGAGAATTTTCTAGTGTCGATGGATTTTTGGGCTCAATCCTTCTCTAGCACACAGGTACGACTTTGTTCAAAAATAATCTTTTCATAAATTTAAACCATAAATAGAGTCTCTGATGTTTGGGCTCCTTCGCAAATACCTACTACGATTTTTAGGCTCCAACCATTAACGTCAAAAATCTACCCCTCTCTACCATTTAGGTACGACTTTTTCAAAAAATAACCTTTTTGAGAAATTTAAACTATGAATAGAGTCTCGGATTTTTGGGCTCTTTGAAAATACCCACTCCAAATTTCGGGCTCCAGCCCTTCACGTCCAAAATCAACCCTTATCTACCACAAAGATACGACTTAGTCAAAAAATAACCTTTTTGAGAATTTTACAGTGTCAATAAAGTCTCTGATTTTTGGGCTCCAACCCTTGACGTCTTAAATCAACCCCTTTCTACCACGTAGATATGACTTTGTAAAAAAATAACTTTTTTGAGAATTTTACAGCATCAATAAAGTCTCTGATTTTTGGGCTCCTCGAAAATAACCACTACGATTTTTAGGCTTCAACCCTTAACGTCATAAATAGACCCTTCTATACCACCTAGATATGACTTTGTCAAGAAATAACCTTTTCGAGAATTTTAAGCTGTCAATAGTCTCTGATTTTTGGGCTCCTCGAAAATACCCACTCCGATTTTTGGGCTACATCATTTAACGTCGAAAAATATATTTTTAGAATTTTTAAAATAGGAAGGGTTCAAGAAAGCGTTTGTAAAATATTTTCAATTAAAAAGCTAATTGATCTTTTTATTAACAAAAATTTTAGAAGAAAATACAAAAATTGTTGTGCTGAATCTTGTATGAAATTTTTCTGATGTTTGCACTAATTATAAAATTAAAATTAATTATAAAGAAATGTTAAATATCATTTCAGTTTGTTCAACATAAAAAAATGTAAAATAAATAAACAATTATTTTAATTTAACAAATGACGCAGCGTGCATGGTTTTCTTTAAGGAGATTATTTCCTTAATATATATTTTTTTTTTAATTGAAGAAAGATCATTTGGTCATGTTTGGTAATAATTAATTATCAGGGAAAACTATTTAGTTTATATCTTATATGCCATGTGGCTTTAGTTTTTTCTATACGGTACAATAAATTATTTGAACTAGAAGCATAAAATATAGGGGGAATGCAGAACTGGAATTTAAAATTGATAACAAAAACAAAAATAAATGCGGTGTAGCTTTGGATTTCTTTGCAAATTTTTTGGACTTGTCAAAATATTATATAAATATTATATCATCTTCCTATAGGGTTCTTGAAGCTGATAATTCCTCTAAGTGTTTATTCCGATTTTTGTAAGCGTGCTTTTTGGTATTTCATCGAGAATTAATTGAAAATCTAATCCATTCAATTCTTCGATTTCTAAGAATAGAAATTTTGCTAAAAAGAAAGTTTTAAGTATTATCATACACGTCGACAGCAAAATAATTTTGATATTTAAAAACACTACAGAAACTGATCATATACTTTTCAACTTTATTTAATTGTAGGCCGTCAGATCAGCTTAACCCTTCGAAGCATACAATTTTTCCTTGGATAGAAATTATTTGAAACTTCATGTATAAAAGGTTAATAGGGTCGCTCATTGCGAATTTCAATATTAAAATTCATAATGGTGGATCTGATATGGCGTACAAAAAATTAAAAAATGGGTCCCGTTTCTTCAAAATGGATTCTCGGGGATTTTTGGGCCCCTGATTATGTATCGGAAGAAAATATTCAAAATGGCGGATACTGTACTTATTCTTATTTTTCCGCCATATTGGATCCGATATTTTGAATTTTTGACCTCTAATTCCTAATCAGAATCCTAAAACTTCCTCAGAAACCTATTCTGTAGCCACGGGACCTATTTTTAAAAACTTTCGTCTGCCATATTTGATTCGAAATTAAACGTGGTATAGAGGTGTTGATTTTTGACGTTAAGGGTTGTGGCCCAAAAATCGGAGTGGGTATTACCAAGGAGCCCAAAAATCGGAGACTCTATTGACACTGTCCAATTTTTGAAAAGGTTATTTTTTTAACAAAGTCGTATCTACGTGGTAGAGAGGGGTTGGTTTTGGGCGTTAAGGGTTGAAGCCCTAAAATCGTAGTGGGTATTTTCGAGGAGCCCAAAAATTAGAGACTCTAGACAGTTTAAAATTCTCGAAAAGGTTATTTTTTGACAAAGTTATATCAACGTGGTATAGAGGGGTTGTCTTTTGACGTTAAGGGTTGGAGCCCAAAAATCGGAGTGGGTATTTTTGAGGAGCCCAAAAATCAGAGACTTTATTGATGCTTTATTATTCTCAAAAAAGTTATTTTTTTACAAAGTCATATCTACGTGGTAGAAAGGGGTTGATTTAAGACGGTAAGGGTTGGAGCCCAAAAATCAGAGACTCTATTGATAGTTTAAATTTCTCAAAAAGGTTAATTTTTACAAAGTCATTTTTTAAAGATCTCAAAAATCAGTGAATCCATCGACCCTGAAAAATTCTCAAAAAGATTATTTTTTGACAAAGTCGTATCTACGTGGTAGAGATGGGTTGCTTTTTAGCGTTAATGGTTAATTAATGGTTGGAGCCCAAAAAGTCGAGTGGGTATATTCGAGGAGCCCAAATAAAGCCTTAAAATATGCCGTGATTTAAATACTAAAAAAAATTCCATTTTTTGAAGGGGGTTGATTTTGGAATTGAGGGGTTTTTTGGAAAAAAATTTTTTGCGGATTTCAGAAGCCCAAAAAAGCCCAAAATTCTGGAGGAATTGAATTTTTATTTTTTAGTGATTTTAAGAAGTGGAGGTGCTGGGTTAATGTAAGCTAACACCTCCACTAGAAAATTCATTTTTTGAAAAAAGTAAAGGGGTCCAAAAATTTTACTTGGTGCGCAAAAAAAGCCAAAAAAGCCCAAAATTATGAGCTACGAAAAATCCCAAAATTCGATTGTGGAGGTGCTAGCTTAATGGACTCAGTTTAAAGAGTAACGTAGCATCCCATTTTGAACAACAAGCTATTTTTAATGAGGTTTTTGAGTTTGAGAAATTCAATTTACAGCATTTTCAGGTATAAAATCATAATGTTTACAATAATTAATTTTAAAGTGTTAAACTAATTTTACCTGCATTTTTACAAAATTGAACTGATAAAGATTAACAATTTTCTGATTTATCAATTTTATGAATAAAAAATTCCAAATACGTAATTTCATTTCAGGATAAAATTTATATTTTAATTGTGAATGACTTTTTAAAATTAGGAAATAATTCTGTTCTTAATATTTTTATATCACACTATAATTTGGAAACTTTTTGTACTTTTAAAGCCAATCGGATTTCTGGGAAGTTTGAAATGATTGACTTTTTATTTTTTTTAAATTAGTTTAGAATTTTCAAAATATATTGAAAAAGAATTTGAAAGATTTTAAGACAATGTTTTCATTTTGTTGGATTTTAAGAACATTATGTAAACTGAATTATTTCAGAAGATATTCAAAGTTTTGAAAAGATTAGAAAATACTGTAGATCTTTGGAAGATTTCAAAAAAATTTTAAACAAAAAGTAGAAAACTACATTTCTAAGATTTTTAAATAAAATGTAAAAGTTTCTTAAAGATCTTAAAAAGTTTTTACGATAAGAAAATGTTTTTATTAAAATTGATGGGAAAATTAAAACTGATATTTTATTCAGAAAAATTATTTTAAGAGAATATTTCACAATACATTAAAACATTTTTAAAGATTTCTAAAGTGTAAAAACAGAATCTCCATATTTTGAAGGCAATCTTTTAATTTTTCGAAAAAATCGAATAATTTTTAAAGATATTTAGATTTTTTGAAAGTTTTAGAAATTCTTAAAAAATAATTTGAAATTTGAAAAGATTACCAAATATTTTTTAACAAAACATAAATTTTTAAACATTTTGAACCAATATTTCGGAGGTTTTTAAGAAGTTTGAAAGACCTTATAAAAAAAAACTTTCCATAAAATTCCTTGAAGAATTTCGTCTTTATTTAAAAAAAATTAACTTTAATCAATTTAAGATCATTTTTAAAGATTTTTCAAAATTTTAAGAATCATTTGTGTCAGTTTAAAAAATATTTAGAAATTTAAGTAGTTTGGAAGAAAATAAAAATAGTTTTTAACTCTGAAAGATTTCCGAAAATTGACAAGTTTTTTTTTAATTTATTCCAATCTTCTCAAAATCTTAAATATCTTTTAAACTGACTCGAATTTCTACAACATTTTTGTAAATTATATAAAATAAGAAAATGATACTTTTTCGACATATTTGAAATCTTCAAAAATCCTTTTAATTTTATCAAGAATCCTAAGAAAATTAAACTTGCATAACTTGAAAAAAGTGAACAAATAAACTTAAAACATAAATAGTTATTCAAAATTTTGGTTTTGTATTCAAAATTATTTCCCCCCTCAAATTATTATTGAAGTATTTTTTTTCCTTCGAGACTAAAAAATCGTATTTTTTGTTTAGAAAACTAATTTGTATTGGTTTAGAATTTCATTATTTAGTTGAAAAATTAATCTTTTTGATAAATAATTCACCTATTTAATTGAAAGTTCTTCTTGTTTAACAATTTGTGAATATTTCAATCTTCCGAGTGCCAAATATTCCATTTTTGATGTTTTAATTTGACAATTACATTTTTTTAACTTTTAAACAAAGTATAGAATCGTTAACTTTAGAATATTTCCAATATAAAATGATGCAATTTCGTAAAAAGAAAATGAGAACAGATTATTTATTTTCCGACCAGAAATCTATAAATTCTTGCCATTTAAAACCTGAAATATCACTTGATACTACATATGTACATGAAATTATAATTTGTTATTATTATTAAAATGTCGACGACTTCAATTTAAAAATTTCGAATTTTTGAAGTTTTGACTTTGCAATGTTTAATTTATAAAATACTCCAGATTCAAATTAAGACAGTTATGAATAACTAATTATAAAAGTTTCGTTTTACCAATGGGCCTCCCCCTCCCATCACTTCCCCTGTCCTCATTTCCCCACCCGCCATTACCCCTACTTCCTCACCTTGAAAAGGAGGGGAAAATTAAGAATTAAAAAGTAAGAATGTTAAAATTAAAATTCATAAACTGAAATTTGAACTTGTTCGTTTTTAAGTCACATAAGTTTTTTAATTTTAATGATCGGGATTTTTGTTCTTGCGATTAAGCGGTTACTCTGCTTCAGAATTAAAAAATCCTGTTTCTATTGACAGATAGGGGAAACAGTTTTCATTTTTGGAAGAAGTTTCTTTCTCTACGACTGCGATGCTTTCACAAGAAAATACTACTCTGGAATGTTAGGAATAGATCAGCCCGCTCGACTGGAGCCTCCTATCAAGTATCCAAAATCACCAAAAATTTGCAAACCTCCATCTCACGACTCTACACCTCCAAAGAAAAATGCAATCCGGCATATTTTGAATTTTCCAAAAAGGCTGCGTTACTCGATGAAAATGGATGCAGTTCATCCTGAAGACGAGGATCGCAATTTTATTCTAGAATACAATTTAAGCGACCAAGCCATTCTCATTAGTGAAAGAGCAAAGCAAAACTCTGGTCGGAAATCGGGAACATTTTTATCTTCAAGGCCAGTCCAAAAACCTGGAACTGACAAAGAAGATTCTGTTTATTACACCCCAGAAGATTTCTTCATTGGATCAAAAATTAACGTTTTTAATCATTACTTTATCATAACAGGGGCAGACCTTTTTGTTTATCGATACATGGAAGCGAATCCAGAGAAATTTTCCCAGCAGCTGAGGGACAATATGAGAAATTATTTTGTCCAGAAGGGTCTTCTTCAAAATGATATTGACGCACTGGCGAAGAAAGAAGAAAATGAAGTTTTAAATACGAATATAGAAGAAAAGGATAAAGATCACTATGATATTGAACCGTGTTTAAGAGATTTTGAAAAAGAAGCTCCACTTAAGTGTGCAGGAGAACCTGGAAAGCTGAGCCCATCAACGCCACCCCCTAAAGAATTGTATCCAAACTTCAATTCGGCAACGAAAGAAGAAATTCATGATGGGAGATCTTGTGAGTTTGAGAAAAGGGAAATAGGCGAATCTCAAACTAGAAGGGAAATTAGATGGAGTGATCAGGTACCTGGTACATAGTTCAAAATTGAAAAAGGAAAAAATATAAACATTAATATTATTAATTAACATTCAGATAAATATGCTAATGAATGTAGAATTCCTTGAAAAGTTAATAAAAATAATTCGGGGTGGCCGCAAAACATGATTTTAACAATTACCTGACCAGTAATACTCAAAGATATTAATATTCAAAGTATTAATTCAATTTATTAATTAATATTCAAAGAAAAAATTTCAGAATAAATATTCAAAATTTAAAATTAAATAAAAGATCAATTATCAATCAAACCGAACCTTTTCAACAAAACAGCTGAATTTACAAAAAATCACATTTTATCAAAATAGTAAGATTTTCAGTCAAACAATTTAATTCTCAACAAAATATTTGAATTTTTAACCAAGTTGTCATTTGGCCAACCAAATAATTAAATTGTTTAGAAGTCCGTTGAATTTTCAACGAAAAAGATGATTTTTAATATAAAAGGACGCATTTTCTCTTCAAACAGACAAATGTTAAACAAATTTAGAATTTTTAACAAAAGAGTGGAATTTCCAAACAAAAAAGATCAAACTTCAAAAAAAAAAAACATTTGCATTTTTAATCAAATAGTTAAATGTTCAAGAAACAAAAATTCCTAACCAAGCAGGTGCATTGACGAGCAAATAGTTGAACTTTACGAGTATAATAGACGAGAGAAATTATCAATTAAATATATAAATTTGGAACAAAATGGTCTAATTTTAAAACAAGAAATATTAAACTTCAAACAAAAAAGGTGGATTTTTAAAAAATAATTAAATTTTCATTCAAAAAATGAATTCTCAATGAACAATCTAATATTTTTATTGTTGATCTTAGGTTTTTGACCAGATATGTATTAATTAATTTTTTTTTTGTCTACTGGTCTATATCAATATTATTAAAATATTGATACATCTTAAGATTGTGAAAAAATTTCTCTATCTCCGCTGGGATCTGAACCCAGGACCTTCATATTTCCGGAAATCAGATCGGAAATCTGAAAGTCCTGGGTTCAGATCCCAGCGGAGATAGAGACATTTTTTTCACAATATTAAGATTTATCAATA
>JAAAKG020004674.1:0-21544 GCA_010014905.2 Druon quercuslanigerum | reverse complement strand
GTTATATTACTAATTTATTTGGATTCTTAACTAGATTATTAACTATTGATGGAGAAGAATTGGGAGCGAAGGTTGAGAAACTCGTTGAAGTTTATTCATGTGATTTGAGTGCAGATTTATTAATTGAACTCAAACAATTCATACCACAGGTAAAAATACAAAATCAAGAACTTCCAAGTTATTTCTCTAATCGATCGGACAAAAAGGCCAAAGAAAACGACAATACAATCTGTCCTATGCTAGTATTAAAATGGATAATCGATAACGATATGGCACCTGTTTTCCCAAATGTGTATATTGCTTACAGACTTCTTGTTACTATCCCTATAGCAAATTGTGAAAGCGAGCGATCGTTTTCAGTATTGAAAAGAATAAAAGATTTGCATAGATCTACTATGGGCGACGAAAGACTATCGGCATTGGCTCTTCTTACAATCGAAAACGAGTTAATTTGATTGAGTAACTTCGATGACTTGATAAAAGAATTTGCTGAAGCAAAAAGTCGAAAAAAAAAATTTGATTGGCATAAAAATCTCTGTATTCTTAACGTGTAAATTTTTTTATTTGTATTGAAGTAAATTTAATTACACAAAAAGTTCTTTTTCCTAAAATCCGCCACCTTAAAGGGGCCCCAACGTTAATTTAGCTCCGGGCCCCGAAAGGTCTTAATCCGCCCATGTTAAACAGTTTCAATTTGAAAGCCTTAGTAAATAAAAAAATATGAACGTCTGATTAAAACTTTATACACTATTATCTTAAAACTAACTTCATAATAATATATTCGTAAATTAAAACTTTTATTGGGTTTCGAAATATTGTTAAGGTCTTATATATTCAAATTTAATGTAAGAATTACACTTACTACCTAGGTTCTAAAGTTGAAATACTTTTAAAACATTATTTTTTTTTATAAAAATAAAACTATTTGGTTTAGAATTCTTCAATTTTAATAAAAGTTCGTGTTTTTTGGTAGTTAATTAAGCTTATTGTTTAAAAATTCATCTCCTTATCTTTTCCCGTATAAATTTTAAACAAAAAGAATAATTTACCTCCGCAAAGGCTAAATTTCAAAACAAAATTAAGAATTCTTAACCAAAAAGTAGAATTTTTAGAAAAAAATTAATTTTTCCCCGTTTTTTTAAAGGAAGTACGGCTTTAAAAGCTAGTTTTGCAATTTTTAACGAAAAAGACGAATTTTTTGACAAAGATATTAATTTTTTATTGACATTTTTTTTAGGCAAGATTCAAAAATTCTGAATCTTAAATATGAACTTTTAACCAAAAAGAAGAATTTCTAAACATAAAGATAGATTTGCTACCAAAAAATTGACTTTTCAACTAAAAAAGACAAAATATAAAGATTAATTTGCTAAAAAAAAAAGAATTTAAAAAGAAATTGGGGAATTCTGAACCCAAAAGTTGAATCTTGTACCAAAAGATATGAATTTTTAAACAGAAAGATTAATTTTCGAACATAAGCATAAAAAACATACTAAAAACGTTACGGCATATGTACTTTTAGAAAAAAATGCTAAAAATTTTAGAAGGTAACGTTATTTTATTTACCCCTCCCACATTTTTACCAACTGTAGGTTTCGAAGCCCCCCCCCCCCCCTTTAAAATGTAAACATAGTTTATGGATGATCCCTGAGTATAATCGATACTAATTTCAAGATCTCAGGTATGCCCGCCTCTAATCTGACGCGAGATATGTTTGGTGAAGACAAGTGAGAGATATAAATGGTGTGGGTATTTTCAGCAGGTACGGCGAAGCCGGTCAGGAGCCATGGGATCTTCTTATAGTCCGTGGTGACCAGCATGACCACCGTGAGCTTGATTTACTGACTGATGATGAGAATGATGTTTACGACAGGATTTTCTATGGATTTAACCAGCACTACCCGACCCCAGTTACAGGTTCTAACAATAAATCTAAGTACTACAATAACTTAAATTATTAATTTTCCAAATAATTCGATTTCTATAAAGAAATTTTATATTCAGTTACAGAAACCTGAGATAAGCTTACACAAGCAACATATTTTTAGACTATAATCACTGTGATTCGATATTTGAGAGGCAACCTACCGACGGATGGTATCGGGCCATTTAATCCGATGACGTGTTTTGGGAGCGTGCATTAATTTTGAAGATTTTGAAGAGATGGCTTTAGTTGTACTATAAGAATTCGAGGCACGTATATTAATGTCAAAATCTTATCATGTGGCATTAGTGTTCATTAGGTGTCGCAACGATTCACGTATTATGAAGATCCTAAAAAATGTGACGATTCGTGGATATCTTCAAAACGCGAGTCGTTTTGTCGAGGTGATATCCGTATGCTACCAGAAAGATGGGACAAAGTAGTGGCTAGCCTTGGAAAATACTTTGAATGATCAACTGGTAACAACTTTTCTTTAAGTAAACCTGAAATTGAAAAAAATCTCTAAAAGATAATGCACGCTCCCAATTAATTATTCTGCTATACGAATAATAGATTCCTGATTTTTTCTATTAAGGTACCGACTTTTTTTCTTCGGGAAGTCGAATTTATAGCCTAATATACTACATTAATAATAGAACCCTGATTTTTTTTGCGTTAAACGAGCCCTGACCAAAGTAATTTGGTCTTACGTGTATTGAGTTCTGACGTGAGAGAACAAAAAGTAATATTTCAATTATCAGGAATATTGTATACCATGTTCATAAACCCGTCAAGATTTTTCGACGCTTAATGGCTCAAGTGAAATTTTGCGTCCTAAATATCACTTTTGACGAATCTCAAATCAAGTGATTTATTTTTCTAGCTCATGCCAAAAGTTAAAGTTAAAATAAAAAAATTCATAATGACCATAACTGCGTTCTCATTTCCCGCTGTCTCATTTTTGTTGCAACTACAAACAGAAAAAATCACCATACTTTGGAGGATCATCGTTTTTCTGTGTTTTTCGAGTCCAGGTGTCACATTATCTTTATTATATGTTTTTATGGTCGCTGAATCCGAGTCCGAGGGCCAAAAACCCATCTTGTCAGGGTTCTGAATTAACCTTAAAAAAACTTCATAATTTTTTTGTTTAGTCCGAGGGTCAGAACATGTTTGTTATGTTTTTGGGATCGCTAAATCCGAATCCGATCTCCAAAAAATCCGAGCATGTCAGGGTTTCGACATACCCTTAAAAATACTTCATAATCTAAGATATTTAACGCTTCAATGTTTTGACTTTAACCGTATATTAAACAAAAACCATTTCATCCCATAAACCCTATTTACTCTACAAATTAAAGGACTTAACGAAAAAAATTTAATGCGGTTATTTCAGGCTATGTCAGAACCCAGACGTGTTGGTTTCATTTCGGACTTCGGATTCGGATTCAGTGACCCAAAAATAACATGGTAAACATGATCTGATCTCCAGACCTGGAAAAAGATTTTTTTCTGTGTGACTATATTTTTAATGGATCATCTGGTTAATGTTTCGATACTATCCGTCACCAGTGTGCCTAGGATGAGAAATCTATAAGGGAATTATTTAAATTTCTATATAAAAATAGTATGAACAAATATTAAAAATTCCTTATAGTTCAAGGTTTTAAAAAAGTTTTTAAAAAACATGGTAATCCATTTATCTGAATTAAAAAAGGCCTTGTGTGACAATTTGTAAACAGTAATAAGGTTTTTTTTGTGTGCGACAAAATAGGTTGAAGAGTTTTCAACTCGAAATTCATTTTATTTTAAGGTTTAAAAAGTTTAAAAATCTTCAATGCAAAGATTCGCATTATTCAAATTTTTAAAGTTTTAAGAAATTTTAGTACAATCCGTGAGATCTAAAAAGATAAAAGAAATCATAAATTTCATTATTCAAAGGAGCACTATTTTAAATGGTATTAATGGGTTTCAAATTTTGATTTTGATTCTAAAGCTTTCGAGTTAACAAAATTTAAGTTAGCAATATTTAGGGGATTATTTGTTAACTCTGTTACTTCTTTAATATATTGTTAAAAAGATTTTTTTCTTTCAAAATCCAGCTTTTTGTATGGAATTCTTGAGTTTTAGTAAAATTTGTTTTTTTCTGGTTGTAAATTATTCATTCTATTAAAAATGATTTCTTTTAGTTGAAACTTCAACTTTGCGGCTGATAAATCTTTACTTTGATTAAAAATGTGATATTAAAATTAATTTCTTTATTTACAAAATTCATCTTTTTTAGCTGAAAATTCACCTCTCTAGATCAGAAGTATTGAATTTTGTGAAAAATTCAACTCATTTGGTATTAAATTAATCTTTTTTTTTTAAAAATTCATCTTTTTAGTGACAGATTTAAGAAATAGATTTTTAATTTGAATTATTTTCTTAAAAATTAGAAAAAAAATCTTTCTTTTTTAAGTCTGTAACTTTTTGGTGGAGAAATCTTGAACTTGTTTAAAAATTCACCTTTTTCGGTCGTAAATTAATCTTTTTGTTTAAAAATTTATATATTTTAGTTGAAAATTTCTCTTTCTAGTTAACAATTCTTGAATTTTGCTAAAAACTTATCTCGTTCGTAGCAAATTAATCTTTTTTTTTTGAACATCTATTGTTTACTTGAAACTTGAACTTTACTTTTTGTTTAAGAACCTATGAATTTGATTAAAAATTAGGTTTTTGGTTTTATAATTTATTGTTCTTGTTTAAAATTTTTTTGATAAGAGACCCTTCATGATAATTGAAAGGTCCCTAATTAAAAATTTACCGATTCCATTTTATGTCTAATTTGTGTGATTCCTTCAAAATGGTGCGGGGAAGTTCAAATACTATAACAAAACACAACCAATTCGGATAGTACTCAATCTTTGGGATTTATAAAAAAGTAAGAAAATTTAATTTTTCAGAGGAATCTGTATTATCTTCACAGTTAGTTAGCATCGACCAGTGTAGATGTCACAATCTGCGAAAATAAAAATAAAAACTACCGACCAAGTTTACTCTTCAAATAACAGAAAATACTTAGCGTCATTTCTGCCAATTGGTTGCTTTAAGAATTAAGCTAATAGAGAGATCGAAGAAAAATCGCTTTTTAGAACTATGCTATATCTCAAGCACAATTCCTATCTCGCGGAAAAGCAACTGACTGGCAGTCGGAAGTTCTGTGGTTCGATTCGCAATGGAGCGAAAGAGCGATATTTTCTTTTAAATTCAATTTTGACTTTTATAATTTATTGATAGTAACTACCTCTGATGATAACGCAGATTCATTTAGAATACTCGTATCATAAATGTAACACCTGACTTGCAATAGCGTATATTCTCAAATGGGATTTTTCTTTCGATCTCTCTAATAGCTTAACTGGTAAAGCGCCCAATAAGCAATCGGAAGTTCTTTGGTTCGATTCCCAGTGAAGCGAAAGTGAGAAGATCTTTTTTAAAAAAAATTCAATTAAAAAATTATTAGTAGACTCACAAATTAATACAATTCAGTAGTTCTGAGTAAAGGAATTCTGTATCGTTACAATAACTCGAAAATATTTTTCAACAGATATCTATTATATACCGCCAATCCACTATAAGCCCAATTACTATCTAGCGCGTATAAAAAACGGAGTACTGAAAAGGTGGGGAGAAATGATGGAGATTCGGGGCGTTCTGAAGATCGTTGAATCACGTACAGTAACACATGGTAATTGAAAAACTAAGAAATAATGCTTAAATAATACTAGAGAACTCTTCGAAGAAAGACTATTGTTTTCCTGATTATAGGATGTTTTACACAATTATATAGCGAATAACTGTTTTACACATAGTAAAGTGTCTGGAAGTTCTAACACGGAAAAAACTTTGGGCAGAGGGTGATACAAGGTACTATGGAGTGGGTGTTGCCCGCGTGCGCTAAAACTTTATCGGTCCGAGGGTGGGAGATATGGAGACGACATTGATTCAGCGCGAGCGGGAGCGCAGTGTTCCAACACAGAGAAAGCGTGCTGTTCGATGCTGATATGCCAGCAGGTCGAAAGAAGCGTGACACGATGCATTCTACCAGCTAGACCCAAACTTCCCAACTGCTGGCATACCAGAATCGAACAGAACGCGCTCTCAGTGTTAGATTGCTTTTCTGCCGCATGCGGTGAATGTGGCGGGACCCCGAAGAATTGAACTTCCAAAGTTCGGTTTTCGAACCGATATTGGTTTATCCCACGCGGACAATATTGGTTCTACAGTGTCTCGAACCCCCCTCTGCCTATTTATTTTTTCGTGAAACAAAATATTTTTCAAATACTTAGCCTTAGTTATTGACTATATTTTTGTTACACAATCAGAGGAACCTGTACTAGTGGAACCTGAATGGGCTGATGAACTGTTCAGTGACACACACGACAGTGCGTCCACGGGACATATTGCAACATATTGGGATAATATGTGGCTCCCGGATAGACTGCTCCCTCGAGATATGGCAAATATAGGTGTGGTAAAAATTATGATAAAATCAAGAGCAAAGCTACCCAAAATTTTTTCCTAAAGAGTCCAGATTTTGTAAATAAACATTACTTTCAGTCTTTTTAAATTAATTTTGATCCCATGTCAATTTTAGGGCTAATATCCAATTTTTTGTGGCCATAGATTTCGCGTCGATTAATGGTTCTGAAAATTTGTATATTTTTTCTTTTAGTGGCCCATATTAATCGTCACTAGTTTCTAAAGGATTTGGCTTCTCCTGCGGATTTTGTCCACCTATAAGTTCTTCTGGCCGGGATGCACTGGATCACACTCGCATGAAGGTGCATGCAAATGCGGAAGCTTGTACAAATAATGTTGTTGAATAAATTGCATTTACTTTAGTCCTTATATGACTTATTACGAAACTTTCCCCCTCGACTGGCTCTAAGTTTATTTGATCGCCGATGTAAAAATATTTCATTTTGGATTTGTCTTCAAGTCGTTAAAGTCTAGTACCGTCTGATAAGGCAGATTTAATTATATTTCAAATTTTTAATATTTCTAGTGTTTGCAAAATTTAATCAAAATCTACATATTTAAAAAGTATCAAATGTACAATTAAAAACTCTTGACTAAAACTTTCAATACAAATTTATCTTATTTTCAAAGAATTCGTGGGTTTTTTTTATTTTGAAACATAATTCAGTCGCTTTAAATGACACTTTAAATTGTAAGAAGTTACTTTTTTAAATTATTCGATCTAAATAAAAAGTTTTTAACTTCAAAAGCTTTGCGGTTATAAATTTAAAAAAACTCATTGTTGAATCATTTTCACTATTGAAAATCTAAACATGTAACCTTTATTATTATCAAAGGCTTTTCACTTTAAATTGCCTAATATTCTAGGCTTTGAAAAACCCCGGACGCAGCAGCTGATTTTGGCTGCAGCGGTGTAAGTGTAAGGATGGGATAACCACTTTTCGGTAAATTCAGAGTTATCAATATTGAAACCCAGTGCTTCTTTGAATAAACGTCGAAAGTTAAATTTTCGGTTTTTAATTACCAAATTTCTTTCTTACAAATTTTTATCAAAACAGAAATCACTTTTTGTTAAAGAAAAAAAGTGAATCTCGAGCATTTCACTCTAATAATGATCAGGGTCCAGCTTCCGTGTTATTTATTATTATAAGCATGGTCGTGAGTTGAAACGTAAAAGCAATGTTTTCTTGTCAAAGAGTACAAGACATGGTATTGCTGCTGTAAAAGAGAAGCTTACAGAGCAAGTCTAACTGCAAAGACAAAAGATGCTATTTTAACATCTGAAGCACTTTTTAATTGGGGTAAAAATCCTTTCAAAAATATTAGTGTCTTTTACTTTGAAAATGTTTAATGGTAAAATGTAATTTTTGAATTTTCCAGTATTTATTATGATGACAAAATTTTAATTAACGATTTTTCAAGCAAATTCAAAAAGTTGTTATGATAATCCTTTTGGGGCACTCATCAGTCAACGTTTTTCTTCTCTTGACATATTCTAATGTCGTGCGGTATTTTGCTCAAAATTTTCATTTTCGTGTGTTCAAAATGCGCTGAATTTTTAAAATTTTATACAAAATGGCCGGCTAACGACACACTCGCAGACACAATAGTAAAAGAAATCCGTTTTTCGGATTCAGGAGATCTCAAAACTTTGATATTTCACAAGAACTGGGAGGGGGGGGGGTGTCAAATTTAACAACTTTTTAGTATAAAAAATTATATAGTAATAAATTTTCAATACGATGGTGTTCACAATTACAAGGAAAAAGACAGTTCTTCTGTTTATTTGCATTTAAGTCAAATATCTACTTAAAATTATTCCTGAATCAGGGTGAGAACTATATGTTTTGCGGTGTTACAAAATTGTAGATTTTGAAAAAACGATTAAATAAAGAAGTAAGTACACGTTTTTAGTTCTTATTTTTTCATCCGTGAGGATATAAAATTTAATTAGAATTGCAAGAAAATAGAGCAATTATATAGATATTTCCTAATACAATTTGTTTAATACAATAGTAATTTTACTATGCATCATCGCTATCACCACTGACAAAATCCGTATTTAAAATGACCAAATGCGAAAAAATGCAACAAAAAAATTGTTGTAACGAAAACCGAAAAATCAATGTTTTCAAAAGAAAACAAAACTACTAAAAATGTTTATTTACGAATTTTTTTAAATCGTCCAAAGGCCCAGTACATTTAAGAACAAGTTAAAAAATATTTACTCAATCAAAAATAAAGCCCTTAACAACTAATTTCCAATGTTATTTTTAAAAAAAAATCGACAATTATTTACGAAGATACGCGTGTTGCAAGTGAAATAAAAGATGGATTACGTATCCAAAATTAATATCCGGTACTGTAAATTCAATAGTTTTCGAAATTTTACCAAAAAATGGAAAAACAAAAGTATTAAAGGAACTATACTCTCTCATTTCCATCTGATTATTTGGAGGCAAGACAGTGCTTTGTCTACTTTTCATTTGTTATTAAATGATTTAAATAAAGGATATCCCTAACAATTTTTAAATTTGCTTTGTGGAATGAAACATGTGAAAAATTAGACATTAACAAATCCGAAGAATACAAAGCAATGTTTAGCCTGCAGATAATCAGAGGGAATTGATAGAATATAGTTCCTTTAATAATTTTGTTCTTCCATTTCTTGGGAAAATTTCGAAAACTATTGAATGTATGTTAAAAAAGCTTAAGATTTATACTATCTTCCGTATACCATACTCCCAATTGTTCTCAACATGCATATAGCGTCTAAGATATCTTTATGAGCGGTGCACCAAGTGCACGGGTACGAACAGCTGTGAGACATCAAAACAATCACAAAACTGATCAATTATCATGATTTTCTTCAGAATCAGAATTTTTTAAATTCTTGGCAACTATTATATTTAGCACTGAAATTTCATAGGTTTGTAATTTTCCTTTACTTTCTCTAGTTGTCATATGCTTATGATGGATTTTTTAGGTATAGTAAATAAGAGGTTTACCTTTTCACCCTCATCATATGTTTTCGATATGTTTATGATGGGTTTTCATTTCAAACCTTATTTGATTCTCGCGTGTTAGGAAAAGAGCATCGTGGTGTTGGTCCTGTTCCAACAGAAAAAGCTCGTGTTGTTCAACGCTGGTATAACAGGAGATCGAAAGAAGCTGGGCACGATGCGTTCTACTAGCTAGACCCGAACGTTCCCGAGTTTGACCGACTGCGCTTCGATAAACGTGTGCGTGTTACTGTTGTTGATCATGCACGCGTTTATCGACGCGCAGTCGGTCGAGCTCAGGAAAGTTCGGGTCTAGCTTACTAGCTAGATACGAGGCGTTCTACTGAACGCCTCGTGTCCCGCGTCTTCCGAACTCCTGTCATACCAGCGTCGAACAGCACGAGCTCTTTCTGTTGGATTGCTCTAGTCCCGCATCCGCAGAAGCAATGTTGTCTCGATACTGGTATGTCGGGTGTACGCTAGTCGAATCAAGCTGGTCCCAAGAAAATTGTACTATTGCAGTTTCATTTTCGAACCGATACAGGTCTGGCCCCACGGGAAAAATTGGTTCCAGGGTATTTGGTACTCCCCTCCACCCGAATTTTTTTCCGTGTAGTAGCTGGATCGTCATTCGCGAAGTCGGGAGAGCTCGAGGTCGTGTTCGTGCATTTTCGGCTTTGAACTATGCTGGTCTTCGCAGCATTTAAAAGAGTGGGCTCACCAACACGCTACGTTTTCATGTGTTTCTCCCAGATGGGAAAGTGCTGGGGGCCGAAAAATCCCACGTTCTGGAGACACTCATCAGCATTCATGCAAATTATATCAGGGTTGCTTTTAAGAAAATTTTATAAGCTTAAGTCATTAAAGTAGTTAAATCCAATCAAGTAGGTCTGAATGTAAACTCATTTAAATAACTATTATTTTTCTAGCGCAACACAAAATTAATAAATAACGTGAGGAAAAATTCTCAATAACATTTTAAAATTAAAATCTTACCTAATGGATGAAAGAAACTTACTTATGTAAGTAACTTACATATGTAATCATAGCTTTAAACCGTTTGGGTGTGTCCAAATCGGAATAGTAGATTTAACACTGACATGCAAGCCCCAGAAAAAGTTAAAAGGAGCGTTTTAAAACAGGAAATGATTCAATCTTTCTGAAAAGCTAAAGTGTCCCGTAACATTCTCTGATAATGATTGACTCTTCTGTACTGAAGTCTTCAAGATGGGGGCATGATTGTAGTATATAAAATACGAAAGGTTTGAAAAAAAACACCAGTTTATTGCAAAGTTTGAAAATGAAACTTCCATCTGTTGCACTGGTAACCCTCCTCTGTGTGTTCATGCTGATTGGAGGCTTGAAAGGTGATGGCAATGGCGGTGTTGATGCATGTGGAAATTCTGAAAACTGTCGCTTCCGATGTTAGGGTAAGTTCAAATTATACCTAATTTCTAATTATAATATTATGGAAATGCTATAATTACAGTTACTATAATGGACACGATATTGGTTTCACTCATAAAGGTTAAACCTTATTTTATATTTATATGAAATAACATCTCGTAGTAAAAATAAAAAATAATATTGAAAATTTTGACTTGACTGAAGATATCACATACACAGATATTGTTGAAAAGAGAATATTTATTTTGCACATCCTCTGAAGTGATATTAATACTTCTTTTAAAAAATTACCGATTAATTGAAATTTCAACGCTTCTAAGTAGTTTCGAATTAGAGAGCCCCACTTGAAATTTGTTTTAAATCTTTATAAGACAGAAAATTTTGTTCACGAAATAACACAAAATTAATTTGCGAGCTTTCAAAATTAAGAAATTTTTTTTTTTACCAGCTTTTCTCATTATTTCAAAAGCACTATAATTTTACACATTTTTGAGCAGCAAATTTAGAATTTTTAAATTTTAGAGTTTTTCGATACAAACTATTCAAAGCTGTGAACCAAACTTTTAATAAATGACTGCTTAATGCAGCATCGAATGGCTTGGCTTTTTTTCTTGCCTTTTTTATAATATCGAGTTACTCAATAGCTGTTTGAAAAATATCTATTCATTTTAAATTTGAAACGTATATCCGAAAATTACGGTCGCATTGCCTATAGCTTTGCCCTTCAACCGGAAAATAATGTGTAACTTCAGCGAGCATAGTCTCTGACAATCAATTACACAACTTAAACAATTTTTGCATTTTTATTTTGTCCACCACCTGAATCAGAGAATAGTATTATTTTATTAAAATTTGACTTTTTCTGTCATTAGAACAACTTATATTGAACACGTGTGAAGACAAATTACGTTTGTAATATTGGAAATTAACATTCAACTTTGGTATATATATGGAAATCGTCATAGGCCAACACACGAACATAAAAGGGGCTCCCACTTCTGTGAAATATATATTTGGGAGACAATGCGTGAGAACGCACACAGGCGCACCTGCGCGTGAATCTCAAAAAGGGTGGGGGTAGAGAGGAGCAAATTTCAGGTTTTTCTGTGGAATTGGGAGGCTCGTTTCTGTGGAACGCTCTTAACTTTAATTCTCGTGCGTTCGGCATTCGAGTGTACTTGGGAAAGGCTAGAAAATATAATAGAAGAGAAAGTACGAGAGCGTACAAATAAAAAGGAGAAGTGGTCCGATAGGAAAATAACAAAGGAACTGGATATGAAAATGCAGAGGAAACAGAAAGCAGACATGAAAAATAATACATGTGATGATAAAGTTATATGTAAAGAGTCGGCAAATAGGAGAGGGTATGGAAGCTCTGCTACAGAGAACTATGTGGGTTAAAGGAAAATTAGGGAAAGCTAGGTTGGTGGGAAGAAAAGAAGAAGGAAGTAGCGGTTGCGGAATTAGAAACCTGAGAAGTCGGGAGTATTGCGAAAAAACACTAAATAAAAGATAAAGAGGTTTTGATCGATTACGATTTGACCAGAAAGGAAAGGGAGGTGCTAGAGGCCTGAGTGGTAGGAGAAATTAGTTTATGAGGGGTTAAAATTTTGTCTCTCGCGTATATAAATAATATACTACTACTGGAACGAATCGAGGATGTCTTAAAGGAGACGAAAAACATGTTGTGGAGATACCAAATAAAAATAGCTTAGAGCTAAATGCGGAAAATTGCAAGGTTATGGTGTTCAGGAACGGTGATGGAAAGGATAAGGGAGGTGAGTGGCAGTAAAAGGCCGTGCACGAGATGAAAGTGCTTGTGTACCAGGGCTTCTTGATTGAGAGAAATGGGGGAGTGGATGTTTACGTAAGAAAGAGAATGAGGATGTCAAATGTGGCGATCAGGCACATTTGTGGGGTGGGAAAGAAGTTATTTGTATATTTTTGGATCATTTGAACAAAATTGATATTACGGACCTATTAAACCATGCAGAAATAATATTGGCGACTGTCTGGACCAATCATTTAACTCCAATTCAAACATTCGGTCCTGTTATGGGCCGCTGTCGTTATTGCTATATAATATTTTAAAAAATAATTTTCTTATAATAAAAATAAAAAAATTCCTTTTTCATTTAGTTTTTAATTATCTATTTAAAAATTATTTTATACAAAGTTATGAAACGACCCTATTTCAAGCTTATCACAAGAAATATTTTCAAAATGTTCTAAGGGCCAACACATTTAGCTAACAGAGAAATAATTTATTGTTTGAATGTATGGAATTAATTAATAAAGTAGAATGAAGTATGCCGTTGGGCCTACTGGTCGCGCGCGTTTTTTCTCTGTCTGTTTTCGCCTGTGATGTTTTTTTTTGACTGAAATTGAATCTGACTTGTTAAAGGTGAGGTGCGGGGTTGGTGTTTACCTGAATTTTGTTTTAGTGGTGTGGTTTTTGCCTAAATTTTGTTGTGTGTTGCTCGGTGAAAATCGAGAGCTGAATATCTGGCTACTATCGGTGTATCAAACATTGATTCGCAGTCTGTCGAACAACTGACCAGCCCAGATTCGTACTAAGAATGGGCGCTCCTGTTATGACCTCGGCAGACGTGTCGCGATTTGAGACCCTGCTAATTTCCATTAAGGAGTATACTTCAGTCACCAAAAATGATGCAGCTGTCCTGAATTAGACTTTCTAAAAAAAGAAAACGAATCTTCGAAATTAAGAAACCATGATTTGGAGAAGAAGAATACGGATTGGGAAAACGGCATGAAACTGTTGAAAGAAGAGGTTTTGCAGCTCCAAAGGGATTTCTGTGCAAAAATGTGAACCTACTCAAGGACCCTGATTCAGGTACTTATGACCTAGTCTCGTCTGTAAGAGGGGTATTTGCGAAAGCTGAACTAGATTCTGTTACGGTGGAATCTGCTTTTCGCCTGGGAAAAGAGCCTAGTGACAGACCGGTATTGATTAGGCTGGGCTCTCCATTCAAAGGTTTCAGGTCTTCCAAAAAGCGAAGTCCTTCACGGCAATGGACCTGACAGTTTCCAGTGACAGGTCGAAGCTTAAAAGGCAGGCGAGAAGGCAGTTCATGCAGAAGACGAGCAGCCTTAGGGTTAGAGGTTTCGAAGTTACGGTGAGAAGTAACCACAGAGAATTCGACAAGAAAGTGCTGTCATCTGACGACACTACTGTCATGCTTGTTGGCCTTCCTTACAGTTATTTACAGACATTTCTTGGGGCGACGGACACGGTCAGAAAGCATAGGGGAAGACCCCCCAGGAAAACTGGTTCAGGGTCGGCATCAGCTTCTTCGTCCGAAGATTCTCAGCGAAACAGGGACGGCTCTATTAGTGATTTTCTACCCGGTAATTCGCTCAAGAATTCCTCGTCCAAAACTTTACGTATAGGATCGAATAGCTTCCGTTAGAACGGTTAATGATCTGTCCTCGGTAGTGAGGGGAAGGTTAGCTCAGATTATTTTCTGGAACTGTCATGGATTTTCTAATGCCGAAGATTTAGCAATGTTTAATTTGGACACGGATATTTTATGCTTAAGCGAAACCTGGCTCCCATCAGCACCTACAACCCCTTCTTGGTTGTCTCAGCATGGCTCTTTCACGGTGGATGCGAAGCGAGTAAGTAAATTTGGTAGTCCTAGTGAGGGGTTGGCGCTATATATGGGTAGGAAAGTATTTACTTGCGAGTTGTTGGATACCTCCGCGCAGTGGATTTTTGTAAAGTGCGCAGATCATTCTATAGTTTTTATTTTAGGTCTCATTTATTTCAAACCGAGTCTTGACCTTGCATATTTGCGCGATTGTTTGGATCCAGTCCTTGATTAGAAGGGTTACATCCTTTCACACCTATAATTCTGGAGGATGACTTTAATGCACGGATCGGGGATTTGAATAATGTATGTCCTGATGTTATTCCGCTCGGGGCGACTGCGAGCTCGGAGAGACTAGTATCTCATCATGTAATTTGTAAACGTGGTACTGCCTTGATTGATTGTTTAGAATTACATGGTTTCGCTATGCTAAATGAAAGATTTAAGAGTGATTGTCCGGTCAGCCTTACGCGCTTCTCTCTTGAAGGGGAAAGTACCATAGATCTCACGGCATGCGCTTTACCTTTAATAAATGTAATAAAGGACCTCAAAACTGTTCGGATAGCTTCTCGCTCGGACCATCTCCCAGCATGGGTAGAGCTATCGCTTCCGTAAGGAAAGGGGGGTACGAGACGCTAACGGCGTACAGCGTGAAGTTAATAGCAAATGCAAGGTTGACCTAGAAGGAGGATAGAAGGGGGGCTTTCCTAGATTCACTGATTTTACCGTATTCGCAGACGGAACTCGTTTCTTCGGTGGCTGACTTAAACGAAAATCTTATTTCGGCAATTAGGGTGGTGGCCACAACTGCTTGTATGATTCCTGCTAATTATTCGCGCCTTATAGGTGAAAAGCCTTGGTTCGATTGGGCATGTTTCAATGCTAAAAGAAAACCTAAAAATAGCCTGAAAGAGTGTAAAAGGTCATAGATCGCTTGGGACGATATGAGAAAATTTAAGTTAGTTAAAAAGGCCTATAGCTCACTGTTGATCTCAAAGAAAATTTTGTATGAGAAGGCCTTTCAAGAGGCTCTTGTATCTGCCAGAGGGGCGTCGGAGGTTTTGAGAGCAGTTAACTTCTTTCAGCATAGACTTGCACAGAGTAGTAACATAGATATTCAATCATGGCCAGCTTTTGCAAATACGTTGAAACCTCCGACGGTAAACCTTTATCTTATTTAGGGTGTATATACGCATCCCCTTCTGGATGCCCAGATCTCAAAGGACGAAATTAAGGCTGCTATCTGCAAATGTACAAAGGGGAAATCCCCTGTACACGATGGTGTCCCCGTCGAGTTTTACCAAGCTTTACCACAATTAGGTCTGGACTATCTTGAGTACCTATTCAGGAGCATATGGGAGACAGGTTTCCCCGTTCCTGGGCATGTTATTTAAGAAGCGTGATAAAGAGGATCCGAGTTTTTACAGAGATATTGCCCTCGTGAATGCTATTGCAAAAATATTTACACGAATCCTCCCGGGTAGGCCTTTAGGTTGCACGAATGCGGCGAAGTTTCTACCCGAATTTCAGGCAGGTTTCAGGGCTTCCAGAGGCTTTATGGACCATATATTTGTTCTAAGTTCTATAATTCAAATTCATCATGTCACTCCTGCACGTAAAGTTTTTGAGTGTTTCGTTGATCTTAAAAAGGGCCTTTTCTTCAGTAAACCATGACTTTCTTTAGTCTACACTCTTGAAGCTGGGCATCAGCACAAAATAAATACGACCCCGAAAAAAATGTCCAACAAAATATTTAAAATTTAGAGCAGACAATTGAATTTGAAAACGAATAACTTAGTTTTAAACTTAATATTTTTTTCCGAGAACAAAAATTTTAAAATTTAAAAATTAATTTTAAAACAACAGAAAACGAACTTCTAAAAAGTAGATAAATTTTCGATAAAAATTGGTTGCAAATTTTTTTTAGCAAAATGGTTTAATTTCCATAAAAATACATGATTTTTCAACCATATACTTCAATTTTCTACTAAAAACATAAATTTTAGCGGAAATTGGGATGCCTAATCTCTGCCAAAACAGATGCTTTTGCAAACGAGAGGAATAATTTAAGACTAAGAAACATGAAATTTTATCTGAAAATGGTCACTTTTTAAGCAAGAAAACAAAAACAAAAAATTTCAACAAATCTTTTCCATTACAAACGAAAAAATAAATAAACTTTTAACCAGAGAAGAAAAAGTTTAAGAACAAATTACACAGTTAAATTCTCAGTTTAAAAAAAATTTTGGTTTTTCTTACCCAAAAAAAAGATGAATTCTCAACCACAACAAAATTTCAACAAACTTGATTAATCTTCAACTTTACAAATGAATATTAACACTAAACAAAATATTGAACCAAAAATGGAATAGTTACATTTCCATATAAAAAATTTCATTTTCGACCGAATGCATGAATTTTCAACGGAAAAATTTAAATTATTAACAAAAACGAAACAGATAAGTTTTGAATATAAAAAATCAAGTTTGAACAAAAAATCAATAGAATTTACAATAGAATATTTCAATTTTTAAACAAAGAAGTTAATGCACAAACGAAAACAATAATATTATATCAAACGAATTAATTTTTTACCTTATAGTTGGATTTAAAATAAAAAAATATAAATTTTTAACAAAAAATGTTATTCTTGCATTTTCGGTAAACGAAATTCATAAAAAAGAAGTTTTAACCAAATATTTACATTTTAGCCTGACAAATTAATTTCCAAACGAACCAAAGAATTTTTAAACCAATAATGTTCTACTAAAAAGACGAAGTTTCAATTACAAAAAAATCTATTTCACTAAAAAACAATGCATTTTTAAATGTGCATTTAATAATGTCGTTTCTTCCATTAAAAATACTTTAATTTTTAACCAGATAGTTGAATTTATCGACTAAAGAAGATAATTTGTTATCCAGAAATGATATAGTTTAATTTTTAGCTCAACAAAATAATTTCACACAAAAAAAACTTATTTCAAGAAAAATATTTATTTCCAAACTAGAAGAAAAAGTTTCTGCCAAAAAGAAGAATTTTCATCTAAAAAAAAAAACACTTTTTCACTCAAAATTGAAGTTTATACTTAAGTTTCCAGTTGAAAAAAATAAGTTTACCAACTTAAAACTGTAAATTCTTAAACAGGAAGATTAATTTGGTACCAACGAAAATGAATGTTCAACTAAAGAAGAAATAATTTCAAGCAAACACGAAAGCAATTTTCATTAAAAATGTTTAATTTGGAATCATCATTCTATTGGCGTAAACTATTTCACTACACTAGTCGATAGCATAACATTAGAACTCAAATTATTTAACTGTTCATTTAAAAAAAATGTTATCACTTTTTCCTGATAATTTATATTTTTCAATTGAGAATTCATCTTTTTTTTTAAATGTGTTCAATCCTAATAAAAATTCAAAAAATTTATTGATATTTTTTTCTTTTTTTAGCTTAAAAATCTTGTTAAGTTTAAAGTTGATTTTTTAAACTGAAAATTTAACAGCTCCATTTTTTGTTAAAAATGTATCCTTTTTAGTTGAAAATTCAACTATATGGTTGAAAATTTATCTTGATTGGTAGAGAATTATTCTTCGCGTTCGAAAATGTATGCATTTTTGTAAGCAATTAATTTCTTTAGTTTTAAAATCAACTGCTTTGTTGAAACTTAATTTTATTATTCTTGAAAATTTTTTAATTTTGTTAAAATTTTGATTTTTTCGCATAATAACCATAATTTTACTGAAAATATAACCATTTCCTTTTTTGTTGCAAAATTATCTTTTTTAATTGAAAATTCAACTGTGTTGTTCATAATTCATGTATTTTGTTGAACATTCGTGTTTGTGGAAGAATATTATTCTTTAGATTTGTAAGTTCATTTTCTAGTTAAAAATTGAACTATTTTTTTGAAAATTACATTTTTTATCGGACAATTTAACCATTTTATTTTAAGACAAATATTTTTTTATAGTAAAATTCATTTCTAAATTTGCAAATTTTACAATTTTATTCGAAATTGTTTTCGTGCTTGCTTGAAAATTTATTGTTTTTCGTTAAAATTTCATTTCTTTGCTTAAAATTTTTTCTTCTCTATGGAAATTATTTTTTTTCATCGGAAAAGTTAAGTGGAAAATATAACTTTCAGTTAGAAAGTGTAATTTTGTTGAGGTGAAAAATAGTCTTTTTTATAGAAAATTTTTCTTCTTTTTTGGAAATTTATATTTTTTGTCGAAATTAATTATTTTTTTCTTAAAAATAATAATTGAAGTATGCCATTTCTGTTTGCAAAATTATCTTTTTAAGTCGAAAAATTCAACATGTCTGGTTCAAAATTCATGTAATTTTTCGAAATTCGTCTATTTCGGTAAAATATTCTTCTTCTTGTTTGAAAATGGTTCCATCTTTACCAAGTTTCTTTAAAATCCTTCTATATTTTTTGTTAATAATTAATTTTATATATTTATTGAACTACACTAAAAACTGTAACAAAAATGTATAATATCGTTCCTTACGCCTTTTTAAGAATCTAAAACTCTTTAGATATGAAAAAAATATCTCTAAGTTGGTTAAACATAATGAGTGAAATTCATGTTGGTCCATCGAGAAAGTCAATATGAGTAGAAATGACTTATTTCATTTATATCTGTGTGGTATAATAATGTAATAATTTATTTAACTCGTTTCAAAATTTTTATCTACTCCTGTTCTTAAAAAAAGTTATTTTTCTCGATTTTTAAATTGTTTACTCTTTTTATTTTAGGAAATAAAAAATAATGAAGGCGAATGTGCGTTTCACACGACTGATATGTACCAGAAAATATCAGTTTGTGTGTTTAGCCTAGTTTTAAGTTCCAAGAAATTCCAATCTCATTGTTTTTAATAAAGACAAGTCTGTTAAGCAATCTGGAAGTTTTTTTAATTTGACGATTTTTCATGTTTTCCTCATGTAAAATGATCTTTTTAATTAAAAATTTATCTTCTTTGGAAAGAATTATTCTTCTTGTTTCAAAATTCATCTACTTTATTCAAAAATTCATTTCTTTGGCTAAAAATTGGTGTTTTTATCGGGTTAAAAATTAATTATTTCAACTGCAAACTTATAGGCATAAATTAAAATTTTCAGTTAATTATGTATTTATATTTATATTAGGCTCTGAAATCTTGTCTTCTATATACATTTACATGTGTATAGTAAATGATATTTTCTTCATTGCAATGAGCCTAATGATTCTAAGTTACTTCGGGATTTCAAAAGCGATATATATTTGAGGAGTATCGATTTTTCAAGAAAATTTCAAAAGTTTTCATGATACTATCCCAGGGCATTCAAAAGCAACATTTTTCTTCTATTGACTTTTTTCATATCGTGCGTTATTTGACTTAAAAGGTTCATTTTCGTGTGTTTTGTGGAATTTTGTAAATGCCATAATTCTGGTAAATTTTGGTTTTATCAAAAAAAAGTAATCCGTACAGAAAATTTTTCAATCTTGGGAAAAAGTTCTAACACCCTAAAAATCAAGAGACACACACGCGCGCGCGCACACACACAGTTGGACAGACACATTCGGAAAAACCTTTTTTTCGAATTCAGGGGGTGCAGACAAACATATTTTTACTTTAACTAAAAAATAGTCAAAATTGACGAAAATGACGAAGGTTCAAAAAACGTGAAAGCTTTTAGGAAAGGGATTACTTTTTAACCTACAGAGTAATTTTCGAAAAAACTGTCGAGTGTTCCGACAAATAAATTTTACTTGACATTTTTAAGACTATAAATGTAAAGCCCAATAAAGAATTATTTTGCTGAAAAGTAATTTGATTGGTTAAGGATGTACCTTTTTTGTTCAAAAATGTTCTATTTTACGTGAAAATTATTTGTTGTAGAGAAAACTCATGTATTCAATTTTTTTTCAAGTTGATCGTATTTCTTGAATAATGAATGTATTTGAAGTTACCTACGTTCATATGAACAAAAGTAAAGATTTTTTTCGAAGTTTGTTTTGCCTAAATCATTTAGCAGGAAAAAAAAGAATATTCCTTAGGAAGAAGTTTTCGAAACTTGTAATTGTTAGGGGCAGGGGTAGTTGTTGGGGGAAAAAACATGGCCGCCTATGTGAATGTTTAGAAACGTCGCTCCGTGTTTTCGGCTATTTTCTGAGTGCTAGTTGAAGATATAAATTCGAATGAAGTGATTATTGTGCAGATTTAGTGACCCTTTACGCCCCTAAAGAATGTGAAGGGGCTGGAGTGCACACTGATTGTATAAATATGATTTGAATCTAAATGTGTAAAATAGTGGTGACAGCATGGAATCTTCAGAAGCGTAAGCAGTTAAAAGTGGCGATAATTGTGTCAAATAATCGTCAAATATATAAGTTCAAGTGTAATTGCCCTTGTGAGATATTCTCTCTGTGGTTATGTGCCGAGTTTATTTAATAATATAATTTAAAATAGTTCAAAACTGGGTAGCTCTGTAATACGTAATTCGCAGTACTGTACATGCACATGAGTATATCGGGTTGCCTATAGGAAGGGACTAGCATCCCTGTTGGTTATATATGAACCTAAAATATATTTCTCGATAAAATGTCAAATACTGACCCCAAGGACATTAGCCTTAAGCCCAACTGCAATACATGTGGGGGCACAATTCAAAGAGTTGCCATATTTTGTGAATCCTGCAACGAAGCCTACCACCCGAAATGTTCTACGAGATACCTCAGAAGAAAAAAGTCCTTACGGTCTGCAGGCAGTGTCACTCAAGCTTCAGCTTTGCGGAAGAGTCTTTTAAAGTCTCTTCTTTCTTGACGGGCGATGTTATTCTTGGCTCAGGGGTCCCAGCGTTTCAATCTTCAGGAACTTCTAACCTCATTGCTCTTTCAGAAGAATCAATATTTAGCACTCACAATTTCATGATGAGTTCAACGAAAGAGAATACGTCCCCCACTCAGCCCGTACCAAAAAATCCAGTAGAGCACATTTCTGATCAACGAACTGCTTCTACAACCTTCAGTAGCCAACCTGTCGCTGACCCTGATCATGTTTCCTCGATGATCCTAGCCAAACTCA
>JAAAKG020004663.1:0-21544 GCA_010014905.2 Druon quercuslanigerum | reverse complement strand
TGAATATCTGGATGTTAGGTGGGACAATCTTACCCTTTGAACATCTACATTTAAACATCCATTTTTCTCCGTGTAATGTTGAGGTAAGTTCTGGTCTCTGGGGAAGAAGAAGCTGTCATAAAAACTGCTAGCGTTGTTTATAAGAGGTACCTCCTTCAAATTTAGAGTCACATGTTAAATGTTCATATACACTTTTGTCAGTCTTTTAGCATGCAAGTATGCATGTGTAAGTGCACTCTACTCGCATGGCTCGTATATCGCGCATTCCTTCCACGCTACGCATACATACTTATCCAAAGCGCGGTGCAAGTAGCTAGCAATCTCATGGACTTTTGAGATTCAGTAGGACTTCGATAGCTGATAAGAAACGATTGAATGGAAAATAGTTTTCTTATTCATCTCTCGATGATAATATACGTTTGGGTACGCAGTTCTCGGGAAAAAAATAAATGAGAAAATGATGATAAGATAGAGAAACAAAGGAGGTTATCGTTGGACATTGATGGCTGCGAATTCCGTGCGAAATTCACGAATGCCAGCGCCTGAAATATCGAGGACGAACAGCGCCATCGCATTAGAAGTTGGGCACTTTAATGACTCCGTGAAATGCAACTTATGCTTGTAAATTATGCTGATCATTATTGTTCATGCAATCTTTCCTTGAAAACTCCATATTAAGTTTTATATTTCTTGCAATACCAGGGGAAAAACAAGTTGTACATTTTAATTGGAAAATTGCTTTTAATGTTCAATTAGAAGTTAAAGTACATCCTTGCGATTTGATAATGAAGAGTCTACAAACGTGATTTTTGGAATTGTATCATTTTCATTGATGTATTTCATTCATTCATTGACGTAGCTTTTGATCCAATCAACGAAAGACCAGATACGAATGTTTCTATCAGGACTACCATTTCCACAGGATATCCGATTTGAAGCCATTCCAATCAGAACATCACCAGCGACAATAGGACTTCCAGAATCTCTCTGAATGCATATACAAATATTTTAAAGTTAATTTCTTCTGAGCTTAATATCCTGAAGATATACAATGAAAAAAACACCATTTTCAGTGAGATAAACAAATATTTCAGCATCAACTTACAAAACATACACCTTGCCCTTTTCTGGATATAGTACACATATACGAATCCAATAACCCAGGATATTTTTCTCTACAAGAATTTCGATCAAAAATTCTAGCATTAAAATAGTGTAACTTTTCATTCTGTTCACCGGTTATCTATAAAAAATATGCATTAATAAAACTTAATTCAAGATCACATGAAGATAGGATTTTTTTAAGGCTAATTCTATATTAAGATAATTAAACTATACTTGCTTTATTATTTTCTCCCCAGCCAGAAACAACGACAGGCAAACCAGGTTTTTCAATATCAGAGTCAGGAAGGTTAATGCTTTTAACACTTTTAGAAAATTGGATTGGATTTTGTAATTGAATTAGAGCTATGTCTATAGATCGATCATTTGCATTGTCGGGGTGAATAAACGCTACATTAATTCTGTGTTTTGTACCATGTTTTCCTAGATTTGTCCAATCTGATGTTCCAGCCACGACGTAGTAATAAGATAGGTCTGGTCTAAAAATGTATTCGAAAATTTTATTCTGATGCTGGTGAAATTCATTTAAAATATACGTACAAAATACAAGAGGCTGCTGTTAGAACCCAGTTCTCATTTAAAATGGATCCGCTACAAAAATTACCAAATTCACTTGAATCAGTCTGAAGAGATACTTGATATGGAAATTTTCCGTTTCTTGCCCTATACCCGCCCGTAATACCTACAACTAAATTGATTAGATGTTAGCTGTGCATTTCCAAAAAACTGTTTACATTAATTAAAAAAAAATGATATTTATATGAATATAAAATTAATCAAATAGAAAATTGTGCTTACTTACCTGAGATAATTTGAAATAGAGCCAGAAGCGCAAACACTGTTAAGTGATCCATGTTCATCTATTTTGTGTCTCTTTTTCAGTTCGCTCCCATATTTATACCCAAGAATCTTGTTACAAAATCATAGTGAAAAAGTGGTACGCCGATAAAATTTTCTTAATTTATATGCGGGTGTCAATAAACTTTTATTACTTGCTTTCCATGAGTTGATAAATTATATTGCAAATAAGTAAAACATATTGAGTTTTTTCCCAATGTAGAACGAAGCTTTTGTGTTAAGTGAAAAAGGATTAGGTTTCATAGAATTGAATAATGCATATATAATACAATTATCATGAACTCATCATATACGACTGTGATATAGATATATATGAATGATAACTAAAAAGTTACTCTTACATAACTAATAACTATTAATCGCAACTTTTTAGCTAGAGACTACATTTAACTCATAAGAACTGAATACAAAGCATGCAATCAGTTACAAAAATAAATTATTGTGAATTTAAATTAAGGAAATGATTATAGTTTTAAAGCACTATCGACACAATAAATACTGATAACAATGAATCGATATATTGAGTAAGGGCATAAGCCACTTATATTTATAGTCTTTATTAAATAGTGAGTAATCAATAAATGAGAGGTTATTGACTATTTATTACGAAATCATTGAAATTTCAATGTAATTTTTAATTTATCTCTGATAAGAATGCATTTTATTTGTAATACAAATTCAAATAGTTCAAGAAGAATAGCAAGGTACAAAGGTAAATCTGAAAATTTTAATTATAAAAAAATGAGGCTTTCGCGAATTTCGATTGTTTTCTTTTAATCAGTTAAACAGTTCAAATATTCTAAAAGTATATTTATACTCATCAGAGACACAATCTTATCTCTAGCATCGCGTAACCTCTTACAAGACATTGTGCTTTTCCGTAATGACTCGCGCAGTTACTATATTTCATGACACCAAGACTAGAAGCACAAAGTGACAGCAAACAGTCCTAGAAACTGTTTCTTTTGGTAATAATCTTACAGGATTATCATCATCAACCAACCAGCAGAAAATGAGACATTGTCTGTCATAGTGGAGAAGAGTGATATTAATTTTGGTGAAGTGTACGCGTACCATAATAGATATTATTATTTGCAGCAATTTGAAAGAAAATCATAGAAAAATAATTTAGTTTAGTGTACGTAAATAATGTAGATTTTCTAAATGCACATGGATCTAAAACGAACACAAATTTCTTGTTAAAAATAATCTTCGACTCATAAATTTTGTTTTTGTAGGCCCGTTTTTTAGATCCTGCATCAGACATCTGAAAAGAATCCGCGTTAGCATCTTGATGGCTTGCATGAGTGTAAAATTGTCGGGTCGTTGCCACTAACCACATCGATGCTGTGTTCTGCATTCGAGGGTTTCGCTTTTTTTCATTCTCAACAGATTTATAATTTGCCCGTTTTATCTGCAGACATACCCACACAGAAACCGAGTATCTTATTCAATGAATCAGTCATATATCTCTGTAGGCCGATTTCTTTATTTCTTTATTTCTTTATTTCTTTATTTCTTTATTTTTTTCTTTTTCACTATTCTCTTTCATTACAGGGATGAAACCGCAATTCTAAACCAGCTTATTCTGTCACGAGGTAGCATTTTTGAATCAACTGGTGTTATTGAAAAGAAACATCAATTACCTAAAAACCAATTTCTTCATGAGAGAGTGGATTTTCTGTTCAATTATTATACTTCATTGAAAGGTCTATTTCGATAAGATTCGAGGTAAACATAGAGGGACATAAGAAATTCCAATTCGCGGAAACTGAAGAGAGAAGAGTTGTGTGATGTTATTTGAAAATCAAATCATGATGATCATCAAATACGATTTCTGATCGTATCTGCAATTGTACATTTGATTAGATAGTTTATATTCAGGTTAATTTAAAGCATGATAAAGTTAGTTCACCCTTTTATCATGTGCACACAAAGTTATGCAAAACAATTTTGACTAAATTTATTTCTATTGTTATTATTGTGCATTTGTGAGCACTGACCTTTCGTGATAAGTTATGCAAGACGTGTATGAATTGCTTACGCGTAAATCGTGGCACGTGGTTCGCGTGTAACGTATTCGTCATGCGCGTGTTCATCGTATTCTTATTATTAGACGCAAATCTTATTGATCTTGTATAAATACGTCATCATGTCTTCAGTGCCATCCTGATACTCCTCCAAATCATATAGCCTAGTAGTTTATGAGCTGATTGGGTGCTACATCAAATATTGAAACACAAGAAGAAGACAAGAATTCTTCGTAGTAAAAGGTTGTTGATTTAGACACAAATGAAGAATTTTGTGGATTTAATCAATATTCAAAAATATAAAATAGTATATTTCGATACAAGTGCGTGTAGATGCAAATGCCCACACGAATGGTAAGGCGCAACAATAAGTACAGTGTGCACTGTAAAAAAGATTGGTGTATATTGACACCCTGCGACAATGGCCGTTCGGGCATCTACGGAACTCATCGTTTGGCAATACTTGCCCTCACTAGTCCCGAATGGTCGAAATTTACATCCTGCAAATAATTCTACGGGGTTCGGCCGTGTGGACTTACTTCTTCGCCATAAAAAAGCAACATAGTACAAATTTACATATACTTTCGTATACTTAACGCCTCAAGTAAATGTATCACATTACGTTAACTTACTATGTCACACGCCGATCGAGTAATTTCCATCATCAGACGTATAAGTAATTTTACTATCTAGTACATATAGACCAACCTCCGTTTTATTTTCACATTGTTACCTGAAGTGAAATTACACTAGGTTGCAAATAAGTACTGTAGTATCGTAAATTAATCTGGTTATATATTTTAATTTGAAAATAAAGAGCACATTTGGAAAATAAATTTTAAATCATGTGCAATTGTAGGTATGGATAATATGAGTGAGTAGGGCAAACAATACAAACCGTCGATCAATCAGTCATTGCAAAGCTATGAACATCAATAAGCTATTAGGACCTAAATCAGAGGGATATAAAATGATTGCCTACGTCGAGCATCAAACACTCTTCCTCTCTACTACAGAGTTTAAATTTCAAAAACACTTATCAAAATTATCAATGCCCATACCTAGAGCACATATTTGAATAATAAATACGATGATTGATTATAATCCGATTATGATAGAAATTGGTTTTTTTAATTAAAAAAAATTTTAATGCAACTAAAAATTAATCAATTGTGTTTGTTAAGGTTTATTTATTAAGAAAAGAACGCTGCCACTGGGCATAAAAAGTTCGGAATTTCTCTAATACGATTTTTGCCCAAGCAGCTGAGCGTAGCGCTCCAGTACTTTGTAGTGGTGCTTCAAAAAAAAATTGACACCTGAATCGGTTTACCGAGCTGGTGGCACTTCTCTTGTTAATATCAAATGAAGGGTGACCATTTTTCAAAAGACAAAAAAAGTTTCCAAAAATCTAAGTTTCAGTTTTGAAAAACATTTTTAAAAACATGCTTCCGAAGAGCTGCAATGCTGAATTGAGGTGTGAAATGTTTGATTAGGAAAATCAATCAATTTCCGAGAAAACTTATAACTACTAATTATAACTCCTAATTTCATTGCATTTGCCATTTGACCTAATTTTTCTCATTCAAAATTGCCATTGGCCACAATTTTTATTTTTCCGAATCGCCATTGCGATTGTTACATTCATATAATTCATTAACAATAAAAAAAAGATAAATTTTTTTTCTTCAGACCCCAATGCTGAAAGCCTTTCTTTTTCGTCCAATTTTTCTCCGGGATGGCTGAAATTGAAGCTATTGGCATGTATAATTGCAGTACGACTTGATTTTTATCTTACTAGATTGCCATTTATTTATTATAATTTATTAAATTTTTGGCCATTTTTAATCCAGACATTTTAATGTAAAATTGAATTTCTATTAGGTGATGATTTGGAAAAATGACAATTATCGCAGGCGATAATTATAAATGATAATAAATGATACCAAATGATAATGCTGAAAAATAGAAATAAAGGAAATTATAATTTAAAAAAAAAGAAAAAAAATAGCACAAATAGTAATTTGTTAAAATAAAAATTACGATAAAAATCAATTCGGGAAAATAAAAATGATTTCCGATGGTAATTCGAATTAATAAAACTTTAGGAAAATTGAAATTGGGAAAAATAAAGATGACGTTAAACTGCAATTTGAATATTTGTTATAAGCCTAGCTACTCATCCCGAATTTTCGAGACGACTACTCCATCCCCTTTTCCATCTCCCCCCAATTGTCGGAACGACAAGACACAGCCTTCGGAAAAATATATATTGGGGCAAATTGTTATTCTGACAAATGATTTTCGGTAAAATAGACGTCAGGAAAAGTATAACTTGAGGAATAATGCTATCGATGGTCGTAGAACGATACTAAGGTTGTGCACCACTTTTGGAAGGCCATCTACATATATAAAAAAGTATTACATTTTGCAAATTGTCAAAAGTATGTTAGAAAATGAATATCAAGCTCTTTCATATGACTGTACTTTTATTATGAAAAAATCTTCACGCAGAGACGGGGAGGGGTCTATATTTCTTGAAAAATATTTCAAGTATTTGTTAAATGACCTCATAACAAATTGGTTAAGAGAAAATAAACATTGGCCCTATTTTCAGTTGAGTCGCATGTTTTCTCAACTTTAGATGGCAATTGAAACTGCAACTTTCAATTGAAAGTGGCAAAAGAATAACGGATTTGTAACCGTTGAGTGTGTTGCAAAACACTGCCAAAAGTAAAATGAAAAAAGTACATTGGAATCTATCTGATTGTTTGAGCCAATAATCTCATTTTCGAAAAAATGTCTGTGAGGTAGGATATAGTAATGTAAAATTTACAAGTCTGTTTGAGATGAAACAATTCAGATGGGATCTACTATGTGAAGTTAAACAAGAGTTATTTACTACCATTTGATACATTTGCCGCATGTTCCACTAGTGGGTCTCGCATAACAAGATATTTTATTGCTGTGCGGACCATTCAGAATAGCTGAGCCGACGATGCCAACATGCCTCGGGCACGGACATACCGATGCGCCTGAGACAGACATGCCCAGTTTGTCTAGAGAGCACCCACTTCTATCTGCAAGACGATCATGGCGCCAATAACCATATCGCGTGCGCTTATCCAATCAACTGCTAATGATAATTAGACTGCACTTAAAAGGATCGGCGGACTGCCTGCCTATCAAGAGGACAGCCAATCGTCGATCACAAAAATTATAAACATTGTAGCGATTTATGCTGCACGCAATCTTAAGTACCCTCGTATTTTTCTCATTTCTCTGCTTATTCAACGCATAATCTTAAATTATTTATTTCTGAATAACACTTCAACAATTTTAAGTCTTCCTTTACTTTTTTGTAACTTGTGAAGCCCAATGTGTAAATTATTGAAAATTCTTTTGAAAATTAAATTTGTCTATGACAGCAAAATGTTCTGTTCTTAAATAAATTATTGTGTTCTGTTTGAAATAATTGTCCAGTGTTGAAATATTCTATCATTAAGGTAATAATTTAATTTCAATATTGATTTCAAAACTGTTCTAAGTAAAGTGATTCGGTATAGAATTGTTTTTGTTTCAAATAAGTTTTTTCTTCTAAGTTGGCTTCTAAATTCAGTTCTTTTCTATAGAGAATTCTTATGTTCTGACTTAAAGTTTTTTATTAGAAATTTAATGATAATAATTACTTGCCAATATAATATTATCAGACTATACGTAAAAATTTAATAAATTGTGTATTTCAGATAATTATCTTCATTATTAAGATTAAGACTTCTTCTACATTTTTTAACGAATCAATTTAATTTCTATTCATATTCTTCCCGTACTATGAAGCAATAATTTTTCTGTTAATTCCTCTTTTTATTATTTCGTTCATTATACACCAATTATACAGCTCGGAAATTCACTACCTAGTTTAGCGTCCAGCGGATGTCCAGCGCCAGACGCGATGGATATTTATGGAATTTCGGTATGGTCGCTAAGCGACATAGAGGACTTCCAACTTCCGCGATAAAGCCGCGAGAAATAGTTTTAAAGAGCTGCTAAAAATGAAACCGCCTCGAGGAAACTGAACGTAATTCCTAGAGGGAGTCGGGAAAAGTATCAATCTGAGTCATTATAGACTGAATGAGATCCTGTCTCTAACATGAATGAGTGGAGGAATGAATGAAAAGTAGCATAATGAATTTTAGATCCAGGCGGAATTACCATCAATTCTCAGGAAGCAGACGTATTTGTATTGATGATACTAAGGAGGATCGGATCGAGTCGTTCTTACAATTGCTAAATAATCACCATTAAAGCAATTTAGTTCTCTGCTCGAGCAAAATGTGTAACAGCAACTTTTCTCTTTGCTCCACTTGTAGCTCGGACAGCTGAGGATTATGGTACGGTGGGATCCTCAGCATCTGTCAATTGCAGCCGGCCGGCTTGCATTATTACGATTTCAATCCGATACTAATCGAATTTTTAAGGGAAACAATGGATATCAATTTTCCTTTGAGCCGTCTCAGTTTTGACAACATCCTTTTGGTTTGAAGGCCTCATTTTCGAAGAGCTGTCCCTATTGTAAAGTCTATATTCTCGTATACCTGTTGTAATTATCGAGACAGTTTGATTACATTACTTATAATGAGGCGTTTCAATTCAGAAACCTGAGCAATACTATTAGCAAAGAAATCTGTTCTGATGAAAAAAGTGGATTATATATTTTCTCTTTTGAATCAAAATTTCTTCTCTGAAATTACTTCAATGACAATCGAAGCAAATTAAAAAAAGATCACAGTAAATAATTCGAAAAAAAATAGTTTTTTATTGTCGGGTAGCTAGCATTGCTGAAGAAATCTATTCTTGGTTTTCTGAGACTCTATGACAAGCGAAGCGAAAGCGAGGAAAATCGAAACAGACTACGATAATCGACTGGACCAAATCCGTGTATCCCGATTATCTGGATTAGTGATGATAAAGGGAAGCACGGTCATCAGCATAGCCATCATCATCATCATTCCCTGGAATGCCGCGAATACCGCTTCTCGCGCGGTCGTTCACCAGCTCTACTCGGCTATACTCGGTCGCATTCGGTTTCCACTTGCGGAAAAGCGAGAATTCGCTTAAGAATCTTCAGTCTTCAAAGCACCCTGAAAAACATACCCACCTATACGTTTACTCGTGTGTACGTATGTATAATCGTAGAGAGTTCTAGTTAACTAGCTCCTTGTTTAAACTAAGAGCTAAGAGGGAGTAGTGCTTCTTACGAGAATGATCGAGTGACACCAGGCATGATTCGATGAGAGATTGTCCGGCTCTCACCTAGATTAGATAGAGAAGATGCTCAGCACGCGGCTTGTTAAAAGTTTCACTTTAATTTGCGGAAAACTCCAAATTTGCGATTTTTAAATTACGAGAAAAATGAGAGGATAAACGCAGGAAAGGCGACATGCGACTGTTGCCATTAAGAGTACAAAAAAAGTAGGAAAAGGCCAAGAATAAAGTTAAGATTAAAAATAAGAACAAGAGCACCAATAAAAGTATAAATAGCAATACCATTTCAATCTTCCTGCAAAAATATGTTTGCGCATTGCACGTCTATTTTAATCCTAGTTTCTTTGAATCGGAATTCAAATTTATTAATCATAACCAATTGTCTGTTGATAATAGAACTGTAATTCTAAATAACATCCTTATTTCCACAAACAGAAGAATTTCCGAAGGAATTTCATTACCCTTCGGAATGCTTGAAAACATAATGAACTCTCTGTTACTCTACTATAGTCCCTATAATTCAGATCAATGGGGTGTTGCAACATCTGCTCACCAGGAGGAGGCTTTTCATTCGTTTGTATATGGAACATCTCTTGCTAAGTGTCGAAGTGGCTCATCCTATACTTGAATATTTCATATCCTCTCGAAATAATCCATGGTCAATTATTTGATAAATTCTTCTGAATGATACATTACTTATTCTAATTAATAAAATTTAGAGTTGCGTAAAATCAGAAAATATAAAAATAAATGATGCCTTACTACGATTGAATAAATACCGTACTCAGCCTAATGATTCAATATGAAGATAACGATCACATAACCAATAAGTTAGCCTTCGTACCATTAAAGTGATGACTCCAATCAATGATCCGGTTACTCGGCTCGATTCTTTGCATTCTCACATTTTCTATTTTGTCTATCATTCCACAATAATACTAAATCATACTACACTGTAAAACGCCGATCCTCAAAAGTACACGAAAATAAATCGCGGGACAATGAAAAATTTCACGGTTCAAAATGAGATTGAAGAAATTTCACAACAATGATTTGCTGTGTATTATATAGTTTATCACTGTATCGAAATAGCAATTCAGGCAGAAATTTCTTAGGAAATAGAAGCAATATAAACTAAACTAAAGCGTGACATGATAGAAAGGTTGAACCTTAATTCTGTTCTCACGCGAATCAGTATTCGAAAGATTATGATTCCACGTATCAAATAAACTGTGCACGAACGATTCATGAAATAAGCATGAACATTGTTTTGATCATCAATGGTACATTGGCTTCTGCTTCTGTGAATGATACCGGAAGGATGTAAAGGATCCTGGGTACCCGATGAGTTTTTTTTAAAGATGTCTGGACAATAATGGCCAACGACGTTCTGACGGACTTCTGCAGCCAGAATCGATAAAAAGTTCACAAAGCCTAAACTGATGTTCTCTATTGCATAGCGTTGTTATCTCAGACAGTGAAATCGTCTATAAAGATCGTGTTATGAGTTTGAAATCACGCTTAAAAAGAAAATTAGTAGATTTCATTGAAAACTCTGCAGCAACTTTTAAATAACACGACTCTACTTATAATTATATAAATAATGAACTTATTTCCTTATCTTAAAAGTCTTAATTGACTTGCAAAGAAAGAGTCTTGTCCGCTGTCAGAATTCTGTTTTTAGTGTACCTGTAATTCTGGTAACATTGTATGCAAACGAGGGCTAAGAAATACTTGTAAAAAAGGTTTAAGTCAGCGGTGCATAAAAGTATTAACAGTTACGTCTTTTCTCTAAATATACAAGTGAAACTAAAAACAGCAATCTTAATCTCTAAAACCATTTGCGTTTAAAGTGAGAAAAAATTAAACAGTTTTAATATCTTAATCTGTCAAAGGTAGTTAATTTTTAGTTCCTCACATAATATAATTATTCATTAGATGTATTCAAATTAAAAATATAGATTACCTTACAGATTAAGAAATATTGGGATTTAATAAAGTGAGAAAACTAATAGGTGTAATTACGAGGGGAAATGGTTAAAGTGAAATGGGACTGCAGTGCATATTATAGATATCAAAACAAGTTAATCAATTATGCTTCCGTTATCTGAGTGTCACCGTATTAACCGAGCACTCTGGTAACCGCGGGAAATTTTTACCCGTCGTTGCGCCGTTAAAATCCTCTTCCCATCCACTTTTAACTTGTACAAAATGAAGAAGACATACCCGTCCGGCAATGCAGCAGTTTCATCCGCGTGTGGTAAGAGCTGACGCAAGACTTTTTGCATTAGACATGAGCATGTCTTCAAGAAACGGACATGAGTGTCTTGCAAAGCACTGTTTTATGCTTTATGGGGTTACATACATATTAAACGTTTACTCGAGAAAGTAACAGCACACGTTGTTAACCAAGGGCACCGTTTATTATTTCCTTAAGAAAAAATTGCTTGAAATTTTTGAGCGGAATTCCTTTCGCTGGAAGGACGGTTGCATGAGAGTCGTTGCACCGAAACTTTAGGTTAGTACGAGGAGAAAAACTTTAGGAAATGACGAGACCTTTCAAGACGGAGGAACAAATTCCTGGAAATGTCCCGATATTTCCCAAGTTTCACCAATTTTTCCGAGTCATTTAATTTCCAAAAGCTTGAGAACTTCAAAACTTTAAAATGCGGTACGATTCCAAAGTAGAACCCCTTAAAAATTTTTAATTGTACATTCAGAGTAATCGAAATCTAAGAGATTGAAAAAAAGCACTGAAAATTATTGCATTATTAAGAATTTCAGTTGTAAATTCTACAAGATCCAGCGATTGAAATTTTTGATTGTCTAATTTATTTTTAAACTAAAATAAAAAAATAAGTAAAAAAACAGCTTTAAATGTTTTCAATTTGAAGTTCTTCAACTATTAAGAGTTTGAATGGGAAATTGTACCATTCTGAATATGTGAATTTTAAACCGATAATTGTCCATCTTTCAATAAAAAGTTGTTTGGCTTGAAACTTTTTTAAATTGGAAATGGCATTAATAGGCCCTATTTTTTAAATTTCACAATTTTGAACAATATGCATTCGAAGCAAGGAATTTCTAATTTTCTAATCTATAAGTTAATCTAATTGGAAAATCATTTTGAATGATAAATCAAATTTTATAAATTTGAACATTAGTTTAGGACTATTCAACTTCAAATGGTACTAGTGAAAAATTGGAAATTGCATTGTCAAACATTGTTCAATGTGTTTCAATTTCAAGCTTTTTTATATGAAATTTTCAATTTTTGAAGTTAAAAATGATTCAATTTTGATCGTGCAAAAGTAATAATAATTGGAAACCAGATACGTATTCTGATTTAAGATTTCGGTCTAAGGTGATTCAACACTTCTCATGACACCTTTTCCTATTTCAAACGCTTTGAACTCAAAACTATATGATTGTCTTACCAAGCCCAACTACGATGCAAAAAATTCCACCAAGTAAAAAGTTATCAGCACAATCAAGATAGTCGGTCAAACAAACTTTTGCCCTACAATTCTAAAAAGATATCTAAATTTTCTAAATTGATAAAATTGCAGGAATTTCATGAATGTATTAAAGAAGATTTCTTTACCAATTTTTAGTTTATAAACTTTAATCATTGTACTGATAATTTTTTACATGGCGTAATTTTTGGCATAATATATGTTTTTCGTAAGATTAAACTTCTTGTTTAATACAAATGTAATACAGACCATTTTAGATTGATTAAACTGCTAAAAAATCTAATTTTAGCCTTGAAAAGTGAAATATCGCCAGAATTAATTAATAAATCAGAATTTCCTAAGAAATTCCACTGCATCTTCATGCAATCATCCTACAATTGTAGACTGATCTGTTAAATAATGTAGCCTACGAATCGACCTAACTCTTTAAAAAATCGAGTTTTCGGTATAAAAAGTGAAATATCTCTATCAATAATTTATGAATCATCATTTCCGGAAAATTTTTTGGAGCTTTATCTAGTCAATTCATCCTGCAATTTGCAGACGAATGTGTCGAATATTGTATAGACTACAAGTAAATTGAACTGGTAAACATTTGTTTCAGGCATTATTCATTTTTTTAGAATCTGTGGTGTCTAATTTCTAAAAATTGGACAATGTTCATGTGCAGAAATAATTTTCTTGCGATTTTTCATTGATTCCAAAAGGTTTTGATACAAATCGGTGAAGAATTGGTTAAGATATCCAATACATGAACAATAACTAGCGTTCTTTCGGAAAAAGATTTATTCGCGTTTTTTACTCTGCGGTGATTCACTACTGCGAATATCGATTATAATATGTTATTAATTCTTATTATTATTATCTATCAAATCTCGAACAATTCAATTTAAGATTTAATCATTTTGTATGTTGCAATCTAAAAGTATTAAGTTTTAAATGCTGTTAATACAAACCATTTTTTAAAAAGAGGACTTAAAGTATAGTAAAAAATCGATCAAAAGTGAAAACAGTTTCAGTCTTAGTAATTAAATCTTGAAATTAAATGATTTTACAATTGGACTGAGTTGATCAATTTCAAATTAGAAGTGTTTAAAACTGTAAAATTTCCCATTAGAATCGCAGACATGATAGAAAAAGTTTAAAAATGCACTTGTTCATACTCACATTATTTCATATATTATTAAAGCACATTCAAAGTAAAAATTATTATGGTTTTCTACTAAACTAAACCAATTTTCCAGTTAAAATGAATTTAGCCCATTTCATGGTTGTTTCCTGATATCAAAAAAACGACCAATTTCCCGGTTCTCTTGGCCCAGTTCTAGACTGTGTATGATAGAATGCTTCATGTTAAAGAAAGAAATTCTTGAATCTGTTCGATTAAATTGAAATTCTAGCATAGTTTATGTTTAATTTGCAGACTGTGATGAATATCGCTCAACTTTGACACTGGCGTATTACACTCGATTAACCCGCTCATATACAGATAGTTCGTTATGTATCGGCCACCCGTATACAGAATTTTTTACACACACACACTCATTCTCTTAGGACACAGATTAAATGATATCCATACATAGTTATACATACATTTGTAACGATAATCCAACAACCATAGCGTTTATATCCCCATCTCCAATTATTAAGGCTCCTCAATAATATTATTTGGACAGCATTGTTTCGTATACTTTGTAAGTGTATTCGCCCACTCTCCGATACTTATTCGTAGCTCGTTACTTTAAATCATGATTTATTCCAAGCGCGTTTAAAAAGATTTTATCACGTGTTATACTGACACCCGAAGGAATCATTTGGCGCACATATGACGTCAATGTATTATCACTTTTAGCTCATCAAAGTGAAATGGATTGCATTGTTTGGGCAGAAAACAATAGCAAGACTTACAATGTGACTTCGTTTTTCCATAGATAAATTTTCTAAACTGAATTATCAAGTAGGTTACTGAATAGAGAGGAAAAACTTAATACTATTTAAAGATGCTGAGGAATTACCAAAATTAGGACATAATTGACTATTCAGGAGGGGGCAGATCAGAAACGGGAGCAAACTAAACTGGGTCAACATGTGTCGAAGAAAAGCATGAGAAGGGTCAATCTGGTACAGAGGAGAAAGATATGGAAGGGAAGCGAAATACTGTGTTAAGAGATGAGGGTAAAATAGGTCAAGGAAACCATATCTGCATCAAATATATCATAAAAGACCAGCTATACTACTTTATGACTTAGTATGAACCCTGAAGGAGGTAAAGCGAAATGTTAATTTTCCTTTTCTACAGAACTTTCACTAAAAAATACTGAAGACAATGTGGCGAAAGATGTCGCAGCGTGCAATTAAGGAAATGAGTTTGCCATAACGTTTACTAGAGGTACGAGTATAAGTAAAAGCCATTAAATAATAGAACACGGACTCTGAAGATAATCATATGGTGTTGGTCCATAGAGATTGCGACACAGTTATTAGCCTAGCGCTTGGACCGAAGGCTTTAGACGTGGAAAGAGAGGAAGTAACATAGTCATAATAGTTACAAGGACATGATAAGGGATCCTGATGATGTTTCTTTGAAGCTTACATAGTTTAAGGCACTTTAAGGACTCTCGATTTGTAGGTTGCAGTCTCAAGTGCATCCATTTTTGGGCAGAACATTTTGTGGCTACTATGCTGTTGCTCGCGCATCGTTGAATCGAGGTAGTGTGTCATTCTAAAAATAGTGGTTGAAACCGAGCGCAAGGAGTGCCTCCATAGTCTCGGTCGTGAACCCGTGGAACGGCCTCGGAGAAACGTCGGGGGGAGATTAAATTAAACAAGCTGCCGCAAAAGACTTGACTTCATACCACGGAGACGGACCATCAACGTCGTATCCGAAGGGATAACAACTATTTTAAATATCGCATTCGAAAAAAGCGCGCACGCACGTGCGCGCCACTAACATCGCCTGCTAATGAACTACTACCAACGTGAACATCGGCATGCCCACTACCACCCACTTCTACTATAAACTATGTAATGAACATCGCGTTCAATCTCAAAGTAAAGTGGTAAAGATCTGGCCTTGTTTATCCGTTTAAAAAAATGTAGTTGTTGGTAGTTTAGTGGAAATTTTATTCAACTGGGTACTGTGCAGTTATAGTAAATGTTATACCGAGCGTAATATCCAGTAGGTGTTGATCTTTATAACATCTTAGAGAAACTCTAAAAGACACTACCAAGAGTGACTACTATAATAGGAAATTACAATTAGCGTTACCAATGTAGTGGCACATAGATGCAGTTTTGCAGTATTGGCAACATTTTTCTAAGACTTTGGATTGAAGCTAATACTTTAAGATTTAACTAACAATTGAACTGTTAACTATCTAACTATTAACTATTTAACTGCATATTTTACGTAACACAATTTTTCGGAATTTTTTAAGACCTCCTAAAAGCGTTACATAATATATAAACGACCCCTAAATTCGAAATTACCTCTTAAGTAATCTGATTCTCACCTGCATACCACTTTTTTGGCATTGGAAATGTGTGTAGCCAACCACAGATTTAGTTAGGGAAGTTTTGATTGGTCATATTTATTACCTGATAATAGCTCATGAATACGTAATAATAATAAGTAATTACATCTTCTAGTTTACTGTCCGTCTGAATTTTCCGGAAAAATTAAGCGCATGAATGCGTTTCAATTCATCAGCACGAATTAATTTCAGTTTCTGCCAATTCGTGACATTTTTAAATTAAACATCAATTTTTCTGAATTCATGAGCGCTCGAGCTCATGAGCTTCATGAGCGTTACGAGGTAGAAGGCGAGATTTAAATGAAATCAAACGAATAAAAAACAATTCATTCGCCTTAATTTGTCTCCAAGTCTGAATCAATATTTCTTGAGTAGGTTTGCTTTAAGGGATAACATGTGAAGTATTATTTTTTTCAAGGAATGCGCAAGTATCTGGATTTAATAACTAAAATGTATTACGGCAACAGTGGATAAGCAACATTCGCCTTTGCTCGTTTAGGTATAGCATTGATCTTATATAGGACCTTATACCAAATTATATTTAGCCACCTTTTCTATGAAACCTTTTATCTGTGCTAAATCTAGGAATTATTAACCAATACCGATATTAAACTATTTTTTTGCACAAAATCCCCTGTTTGTGGAAATCAAACCCTTCATGAAATAAGAACGTTTACAAATTAAAGAATTTTAACAAACGTTCAGTAATTGACTATTTACATTACACAGAAAAAATAAGGTCATAAGATTAGAAAAATAGTTCATAAATAAAAAAATGTAATGAACTTGCAATAAGTAAAATCCAAAGAGTCTGATTGCTGTGATTTGGATAATGCTATCAAATATCCCATGTGTCAAAGATTTGGTTAATACATTGCAATGATTGAAGTAAATTGTTTCCTGTGTGTAGGTAAACTTTCCTCAAATGGATCAGTAGGAAATAACGTCAAGCATTGTAATTTCGAATATGTAGGGTAAATTCAGACATTCCTACTTTGATAGTTTAAATAGCTTCAGGTGCGTTTAACCAGAATCTGGACAGTTTGAGCCTTAACTGGTTCTAGATTCTGGTTGAAACCGCCTTAAGTAATTTAAACTATCAATGCAGGAATGTCCGAATATACCCCACGTGTCCGAAATTACCCCGTTTGCACAATACAAAATATGTTTAAGCAACATTTAATAAAACAACCAAATTTAATTTAATGAACCACAAAATGATCGAAATTAAATATAGATGCAAGTAGTCATTTTAATATACCATAAATTAAATTCATTATATCATCTTGTAGAATTAATATACATGCATATTAAGATATATTGTTATTTATAATCAAAGTACATCGTACAGGCAGAATTTTCTGCAAAATTCAATGTAAATTTCAGAATTTCAACACCCTTATCCAGTTGCCAATCTAGTTTCCTCAAACATACCATTAGATGCATTCCGTAAATGTTTATTTGTTGGTGGGGTTGCCTAGTGTTACATAATAAAGAAAAATTAGAGGAAAAGTCGGACATATATAGCGTTACATTGAAGCCCCATCCAGTCTCTTCATCTGAAGTATCAAAATCGTCTGAAAAATGATCTACGAAATTTATGGTTGGCCCCTTACTCTCTTCTTCGGTTGAATTTTTATTGGGAATTTATACTTATTTTAGAGTACAAATTGATCCATAACATTTTTTTTTATTATAGAAGACAAAATATTATTTCGAAAATCAGCTACATAATCAGACTATAATTCGTATTGAAACTTCGAGTTTCGGTACCTGAAGGGCGGGTTGAAACAAGGTATTTGCATTCCTCAGGATTGAAACATTTTGTCTTCGAGTTTCGGCACATGTACAAGGAAAAAGATGGATGTTCAAACGTAATATCTAGATGTTCAAGGTTAACATCTTTTATTTTTAACTATAGGATTAACTATAGATTTACTAATTTATGGTCATTTAAGGAATTAATTGATAACTTATTTGTGAATTTTAAATTAAACTTCAATGTTTGTACACGAAAGAAAAACAGATAAAGGATATGAAATGTCGATTAGATGATACATTTAGTCAAGTTGAGGTTATTTTCAATATTTTTAATTCAGAATAAAAACGGGGGTAAATAATCGGAGAACGATTGATCTCTAATCTGAATTTAAAATTCTATCTATTTTAAGTTACGTAAACTCAAATTTTATTTTAAATTTATAACCATTTTATCTAATGTGTTAAGTTAATAAACCTGAAACTTAAGATCATTGTTCCCTCCTTTAAATAGAAAAAAATCTTTATCCAATTTTAGTTTATGATAGCTAATTTTGATTCTTTGAAAATGTTCAAAAAATGCAATAATCCATCATTGTAATACTGAAAATATATAGCTGAATATGTTTTAGTTTAACATAAAAATATTTTGACGCCTAACTTCCTAAAAAGATATTACATGTTTGGCATAAATATCTGCATGTTAGCTGCAACAATCTTACCCTTTGAACTTCTACATTTAAGCATCCATGTTTCTCCGTGAAGAGAGGGCTTAAACGCGGTGTTTGCATCCCAAGGGTTGAAACATTTTCTTCGGCTCAAGGGTACACAGGTAGGTGGGTAAAGTCTACAGGTACCTGATCTCGAATTATTTAATGATATGCATTGCTAGGAATGTAACACTACGATTGGTGTGTTTCATCCCTTGTAATGCAACATACCATTGCAAATAGCTAATATTCTTATGATTCGTATTTTGCTACAATACCTATAAAAGTATATTACGAACATTTTATTTGGGGCAATACAACTGAACATTTTTTCTTAATTCAGAAATTTTACCACTTCTTATACTACTAGAAATCTCGTTTTTTTTTTATCCTACTTAATAATGAAACTTATCGCCAGGTTTCACATTTTGTTATCTTATTATTTTCTTTTCAACAGTGTAAATATAAACTAAATGATATTTATACCAGTATATCAAAAAACATTGAATATTTGTATGCGGGTCTGGGTCATTTGAGAAGAGACATGTTACATTGCGGCATCTCTCGTTGCAGCGTCTCTCATTCGGAAAAATTTCATGTTCACCGAAAACTATAAAACATTAGTGGTTTCACTTCAATTGTTTCTGTGACCAATACCAGTGGTATCTTCCTGCCCCCCCCCCACCCCCTAGGACACTTTGGAAAAGAGTAAGAGTATGGACATACATTATTTTTGTCACTTATCACAGATGTGTCATGCTTTTTTCTTAATTTGTTATGGCTTTCCAATTTTCCCAACTTAGAGATACCGCAATGTGACATGCCGCAAATGCTACACGCCGCAAAACATGATTAGCTGCTTGTCACTTGACCTGACCCGCTTTGTGCAAACGCTTTTTACATTTGAAATCGATTTTGCGCGAAATTATTTTTATAAACTTTTTCAATAAGTGCAACAACTACTGTATTTTTCAAATATAAAATTACAGAGTACCCCGAGTAATTTGAGATCAATTTTCACTCATTATAAAACTAACCAGGAGTGCAATTATGTCCAAAAAAATGTCTGATTTAAGAATCAAACATAAAATACTAATTATTCCTGTCTGCAGTCAGGAAGGGAAATATGTGAAGGTTGACTCAGAAACTCAACCTCGCCATCTCAAAACAACTTCGTTCATTAATCCGTTAATAATTCCCTTAAGGTTTCTTGTCAGCTTGTCTATTAGGATTTTATTAAATCCCCCAAGTATGGAACGCAAGCGTGTACTGTGCAATGTGCACCAGGAGGATATTCTCCAACCTCGCTCATTCTTGCTCAAGGTCGTTCCAACTAAAGCCCACCTGGCTATCCTGATTTAACAAACCAAAAGCAGCCAATTTTATTATCTTCTCTCAGCCTTCGCAATCTAGATTTTTAGCACTAAAATATTAATGAAAATAACGACCCCCTAGAAATATAATAAATAGCTCCATTTTCAAGAAATAAATTCTTCTAACAAAGCATTTACAACCCAATACATAAAATTTTATGTACACAACTCTCAACTTATGAAAATTTCATTTAAAAAATATAATTGACGTAAAACTGACTTGAAATTTAGCATCAACAACCCTTTTTTGAGGCTCGTTAATTAATTGCAAATTCTTATAATTTCTTTTTCTGCACTTTCAAGTTTCAAATTTCGTTTTGAAAATACGTGTCGCAGCTTATGCACAAATACCAACGGGTGGAACAGCTAATAATAGGAATTTTGGCTTGGCGGCCAACAACGCCTGCTTGTAGCTTCAGCCAAAGATATTAGAAATTCAGAAATATGTATAATCTAATATTATGAGGTATCTAAGTATCTACATACCAAAGGCTTCTGCGCCTTTGGTATATAGTTGGACAATCCTTAGGAATCATAACTTGTTTTCTTTATATCTTATTGGCGAAAATTCAGCAAATTATTTCACTAATTTGAAAAGGCAACACGACATTCAAGTTATTTCAACTAATTTGAAGAGGCAACACGAAATTCATGTTATTTCAACATTTGAATGTTAGAAACATCATTTTTATTCTGAAAGTCCCAAATTTCTCAATGAATAGAATTTTATTATCATGTAAACCTGTGCAATCTTTAATATTTATTTTATTCAACTATATATACTTTTAAGATTCCATTTATACAAAACTGTTTTATGTAGAGCGCATAAATTTTGGAAAATAATTTTCTATTTTTTCTACATTTTTGACATTTTTAATTTGCTGTTGTTAAACATATATGTTTTAATTTTTGGGGAAGGGGGATGAACTAGTCCTAAAATGTTGGGACGACTAGAAAACGAGTGATAAATATTTGACACTTAATCCGAATTTCTGGATGACGAGCAACCTGTTAAATATATAATTATTTTAAATTGAAGATTCTCATTTTGTAATTGAAGCGGGGAAAGTTAAACGGTACTGGCCCAATCAACCTAATTTTGCATGAGAAGCAAAAAAACCTTTCTGGGGAACAATTTAAAACCGTTTAAGTAAAATATTTTTTGTTGTAGGTGGACGGAACAGTTTGATCAAAATGGTGGGAAAAAATAGATGGCTCTACCTGTGCATGCATTAATCTAATCAAAGTGCGATGGAGTTAGCATGGTTTAGCTTTCTCTGGAATTATAAATAAAAATAGTATATATATATATATATATATATATATATATATATATATATATATAAAAAAACATCTGAAAAATATATTTTTTTTTTTTTTTTAAATAAATTACACATATTTTTTTGTGTGAGACACGTTTTT